>SEYY01022622.1:40000-45000 GCA_009176605.1 Armadillidium nasatum | reverse complement strand
TTTATTAAAAAATAAATATTTCCCAAACCAATATTTTTTTTATATTAATATTCAAAAAACGTCACCCTATATTTATATTTAAAAAAAAAAAAAAAATAAAAAATAAAACTTCTAAACTATTCCACAGTTCCCTTTGTGCTATTGGAAAATATACAATTAAACATCCAGGGTTTAACTCTGTATTGTCATTAAAGTTGCCATTACGGAGACTTGGGCAGATAAAGTTGGTGTTGATGTCGATTAGCCATGTTGATTGCTGAACAAGTGCCACAAGGGAGAGGGTCACAGGATGTAAAGGTCACTTCTGCAACGAAAGTGTCAATTTATGTGCCAACTTCTCTTTAATTTAAGGGGAGTGTAGGATTGTATATTGCTTGTGGTTGTTTTTCGATTTGACCCAAAAAGGATGTTTTAAAGTTTTAAATATACTTTTTTTTTTATTAGTATTAAATTATTGGACTTCTTATTTTTTTTATTTTTTTTATTTTTTTTTATTTTTTTTTTTTAAATTTATCTTATTGTATGAAAAGTAGTACTAAATATGATGAACTTTAAATTAGTTTATTATTATTATTATTGTTATTATTATCATTATTCGTATTATTTCAAATATTATTATTATTATAAATATTCTTAGCATTATTTTAATTATTATTATTATTACCACGTATTATTATTTTAAATAGTATTATGATTTTTATTTTATCATTAGTTTTTATTATGATTATTATTATTCAAATCTTCTTTTTAAAATTATTATTATTATTATTATTATTATTATTATTATTATTATTATTATTAGATATACAAAAATGATATAATTTTAAAAGTAAAGCATAAGTTATTTTTACCACTAAAACTTAATTAATATTTTTATTTATTTATTTATTTATTCATTTACATAAGAATTCTTTTAACTAATTTTATTATATTTAATTTTAAAATCTTATTTATACTTATTCAATATTTTTTACTATTTCTTTTTATTTTAGATATTTTTTTATTGATTAATTTTTTAAATTTATTTTTATTTACTATTTATTATTTTATTAAATAAAAAAAAAATTAAAAAAAAAAAAAAAAAAAACTTTTTTATATTTTATTTTAAAAAAATTTAAAAATTTTTAATAAATAATTCAATTCAATTCCAACAGTTTATTCAGAAAAAAGTACATTTAAAAGTTTGAACTATTACATACAAAAAGGTCCTATACTGTTAAATACAGTAATAAAAATAATAGGTAATAATAATAATAATAATAATAACAACAATAATAATAATGTCCAGTTCTCTGAAAAGGGGCTGCTAGGGGAAAACACTCCGTTTCCTTTGAGCCCCAAAGTTTAGTACATATAGATTTAATAATTACATGTTTGGATAGGTTACTTCTAGAGTATCGGAAATCTAGATATATTGATCATGCAAGCAACAATAACAAAGTTATTAATTATGAAGTTTGCTACAACAATTCTAGTAATAATAATAGCAATGATGATATTTATTTCAAGTATTGTAATAATAATAATAATAATAATAATAATAATAATAATAATAATAATAACAATAATAATAATAATAATGATAATAAGAATAAATATAATAATAAATAATAATAACAATAATATTAATAAAGGTCATGATTAATGGTAACTATATTGATAATCCTTTCTGTTATACAACAGTGATAATAATATTTGTGATAATAGTAGTAGTAATAAAATAAGTTGTAATATACTATTTTCAATAACATTTTCAATAATAATAATAAGGACAGTAAGAATAATATAACAATTGCAGCACCGATTTTACATAGAAATAATAATGACTATATGGATGATTTCAGTAATGGAATTAATATTCTTGATTTTCTGATTTAATAGTATTAAGAATAGAGATAATAATCTTAGTAATAAAAATATTAATGGTTAAAATAATACCAGGTAATGTAATAATGCTAGCAATAATAATAATATCAATAATAATAATAATAATAATAATAATAATAATAATAAAGCTAATAATTAAAATAATAACAACAACAATGATAATAATAATAATCATAATAATAATAGTAATAATAATAATAAGAACAATTCTAATAATACTAATGATAATACTAATAATACTAATGATAAAAATAATAATAATAATAATTAATAATAATAACAATAGTAATAATAATAATAATAATAGTAATAACAATAATAATAGTGGATCAATACGAATTAATGTACATTTTTTTAAATTTTGCGCGCATATGATTTTATTGATCTTTCATTTTTTATGTCATCTGGGAGGTTGTTAAACAGAATGGTGGAGGGATAGCTTACTACTTGTCGTGCTTTAGTGAGCCTGTACAAAGGTGTTTTTAGGTTATTGTTTTTCTTAAGGTTATTCCTCTTTCAATTTGATTGTTTTGGTGGTTTGTTTTTAGGAATTCGCATGTGTTATTATTTATTATTTTGTGGATTTCCTTTAGGAGGGAGAGGTTTAGTAGATGTTCAAATTGCAATATGTTAAGTTTTTTGAATAAAGGTGGTGTATGACTATAAAAGTCTCTACTGCCGCTGAGAAGTCTTATGATTCGTTTTTGCATTGTTATGATTTGTCGTGTGTTTGATTTGGGTGTTGTTCCATATACAGAGAGACAGTAAAGTATGTGGGGGTGAACGTGTGCAATATATATTTTGCGTAGAACATACAGTGGAATGGATTTTACTAATTTAACAAGGATGTACATATATTTTGCAAGTTTATTTACTAATGTGTTTATGTGTTCTTTGAATGTTAGTTTGTCGTCTATTAATGACTCCCAGGATTTCCGCGGTATTTGTTCGGATTAGTTCAACATCTTTTAGTTTTATTTTAAAGTTTTCTCCTATATTTTTGTTGCTTATTGTAATGTAAGAGGTTTTTTGAATGTTTAATGATAGTTTATTTGAGTCGACCCATCTCGTGATGTTTGTTAAATAGCTTTCAACTTTTTTGGAGAGTGTTTCGGGGTACTTGTCACTGATCAGTATTGATATATCATCTGCGAATGAGACAGAGAAGGAGTTGTGTGACTTTATTAAGTCGTTTGTATATATTGAAAATAGAAGCGGAGCAAGTATGGACCCCTGTGGGACACCAGATTTTATTTGTTGTGTGTTAGAGAGTATATCACCTAACTTTACAAATTGTTGTCTACCTTTGAGGTAAGTTTCAATAATAATTCGTTGCAAAGGCTAACTGGATAACTAGTAAATATTCAATACTTTTATTATTATTATTATTATTATTATTGTTATTATTATTATTATTATCATTATTATTATTATTATTGTTATTTAGTATTATTATTATCATTATTATTATTATTATTATCATTATTATTATTATTCAACTTCTGAAATTATTTTACTCTAAAAATAAATGAAGATTTATTATTATTATTATTATTCTCAAATTATTTTATACTAAAAATAAATAGTAAATTTATTATTATTATTATAACCGTGCTATTATTTTTCTTCATATCATTATTATTATTATTATTATTATTATTATTATTATTATTATTATTATTATCATTATTATTATTAGTAGTAGTAGTAGTTTTTAATATTATTGTTATCATTCTTCATATTTTTATTATTATCATGATCATCAGAGTCGTTATTTTTATTATTATTATTATTAATGAAAATTGCACTATATTTACCAATGACCATAAACTTAAAAGATGAATATTTTAGCTTTAATGAACGATTCGCCTTTATGTCCTAATACGATGAGTCTCATTTTCGCTTAAAACTTTCGTTGGAGCGAGTTTTGAATAACGACAACAGAGGAACGGTCTATCATAATATACGAGAGAGTGGAATCTTATGTGCAAACACTCGTGTCACACTCCTAATTTTATGAGGTACCATAAAATTGGTGTTGCAATCAACGTGCTTTAAGGGTATAAATGTAAGGCTATTGTTTGTTTTTCCTCTCTCAAACTGGGTATTGTTAAAGGTTATTTCTTCTATATGACCAATTCGAAGAGTCGTTGTCGAGATTTCGGGGATTGTAGTTGATAAAATCACGTTTGCAAAGAGATGTTATCGTTTCTACTAAATTGTTGGATGATATGCGTGAATACCACAACAACATACACACAATCAAACATACACATGCACGCACGCACGCACACACACACACATACATACATACATACATACACACACACACACATACACACACACACACACACACACACACACATATATATATATATATATATATATATATATATATATATATATATATATATATATATATATATATATATATATATATATACCATTCTACGACTAAATTCATTTGTTTTGTTTATTTATGTCTTAATTCTACTGACTATCCTAAATTCTTTGACTATCTTAACTCCAAAATAGAGCACATTCTCTCTTCTCCTTTCTCTGAAATCATCATATTAGGTGATTTCAAAATTCACCACCGCCAATAGCTTTCTTCTAGTTCTCATGATACAGCTGGTGAACATGCCTTCCATTTTGCTATCCAAAACGACCTTGAGCAGTTGGTGCAGCTCCCTACTCGTATCCCTGATCGTCTTGGAGATGAACCCAACATTCTAGACCTTTTTCTAACTTCGATTCCTTCTCCTTATACTGTTAAGCTCTTTCCTCTTCTGGGTTCCTCTGATCATCTTCTTATCTCTGTATAATCTTCTATCTCTTCAAGTCTTCCTCAAGAAAGACCCCCTTTTGTTGAAAGGAAACGTTTGTAGCATTTCGGTGCCGCAAGCTGGTCGGACTTGCGGTCGTACTTCTTTGATTTCCCATGGAATGATTATTGCTTCCGTGGGAGGGGTCCCTCGGAGTGTGCAGAACGCATAACCGAGGTGATTCTCTTAGGCATGGAGGCGTACATTCCATTTTCGTTCCCTTCTACTAAACCCAACAAACTTTGGTTTAACTCTGCTTGTTCTCACGCTATCCGCCGCAGGGATGCT
>SEYY01022622.1:20000-25000 GCA_009176605.1 Armadillidium nasatum | reverse complement strand
CATCCTTTAAATCTATTAATAGTGTTGTTCCAAAAGGTTCTGTCTTATTCCCAACACTTTTTCAAATTTTCATTAATGACCTTCTCTTTATTAATTCATCACCTATCCACTCCTATGCTGAAAACTCTACCCTTCATTACTCTTTTCAATTTGAAAGACTTCCCTCCCAACAGTAGTTAATTAACGCAAAAATGGTGGCCTTGTTGGAACAAACCTCTGGTCATTCTCGTTTTTCAAATTGTGGACGAAAAAACATGGTCGTTTTCAATGACTCAAAAACTCAGTTCCTCCATTTCTGTAATCGACTAAAACTTCCACACAACTATAAAATCTTCGAAAACGCCCAATTCAAACCTTCATCTGCTCTTGGTGTTTCTTTAACTCGTGATTTATCTTTTCTAAGGATCACATTACTTCTCTTTCTAAACAAGCTTTTAAGAGGTTTGATGGTCTGAGACTCCTTCATAAGTTACTTGTTCTGTATAGGGGTGTTGTTCGCCCCTGTATAGAGTACGCCTCATACATCTGGGGTGTTTCCACTCATACAACTTTCCAAGAAAATGTGGAGTCCAGGGTTTTTCATCTTACTCTCCCGCTCTCACTAATTCTCTCCAGTCTCTTTCTGTTCGTCGAATTGTTGCGTCACTTTCTCTTTACTATTGCTGTTACAACGAACATTGCTCTGTTGAACTCTCCCGTCGCATACCTCCTCCATTGAGAAATACTCGTGCTACATGTCTTTCTACACAGTCTCATCCTTTCTCTGTCCACATCTCTGACCTCAGATTTAACCTCTTTGCTCTATCTTACACATTCTACTAGTAAAGTCTGGAACACACTCCCTTTTTCTGTTTTTCCAACTACCTTTGATTTACACACTTTCAAACGCCGTGTATCTGGGTATGTAGGCCTTTAATGACCAGGTTCTGTAATTCTCGAACTCTGGTGAAAGTTGGCAGTCATATATATATATATATATATATATATATATATATATATATATATATATATATATATATATATATATATATATATATATATATATATATATATATATATATATATATATATATATATATATATATATAGAGAGAGAGAGAGAGAGAGAGAGAGAGAGATGAAAACGATTACTGATTGATGATTCTATGATGTTTTTAAATTAATTATATATATATATATATATATATATATATATATATATATATATATATATATATATATATATATATAATATATATATATATATATATATATATATATATATATATATATATATATATATATATATATATACAGGAAAACTAAGGAAAAGAAAGTTTCTATGCGTAATGTGTTTAACTGATGTTCCAAACCAAGACAGTTATGTGTACTTGCTTAGGCAATTACATATAACTCAAAAGCAAAAATATTTTCGGGAATATCTGGATATGATGCAAGTATCTGTATTAACATCTTGAATGTATTTTAGGTTTGTCAGGTTTATTGGTGTTTACCTTCAATCATTTATTTATGAAATATTCTCTAAAACTTTCGAATAAAAATTAACTGGCACTGTACTACTGTCCGTATAATTGATAGAATATTGTGATTGAGTATTTTTTTAATTTTTACTCTATTCATCAAATTTTAATGATGTTGATATTCAGTATTGTGTGTTAAAACCAATATTTGAGTTATTTATACATATACGAAAAAGTATTTACTTCTCGAAAACCATCTCTCAGAGCAACAAACCTTAAATTATAATTATATAGTATGTCACTTGCTTGCCGAGTTATTCATTTCCTGAAGGTTAGAAAGAAAACTTTACTGAAAGCAGCGAAAGTCTCAACGAAAATACCAAATCAAACATTATTTGTAATTTTCAAAAACGACAAACTGAAATAGTGAAAAAACTTTACTTACGTGATGCATATTGAAGTCTAGTGCGTGTTTGACTCTATTACCACGTAAAATATGGCATTTGCTGTGGCATATCGGTAGAGTGATTTACTCACGTGATTGTAGGCGCTGGGTCGATCCCTTATGTGAATCTTAGATAGAAAATACTTATAAGATACTCCATAAATGTGACAATGTCCGAAAGATGCGAACTTCTAATAAACAAAAAATTGTTCAGTAACACACACACACACACACACACACATATATATATATATATATATATATATATATATATATATATATATATATATATATATATATATATATATATATATATATATATATATATATATATATATATATATATATATATATATATATATATATATATATATATATATATATATATATATATATATATATATATATATATATATATATATATATATATATATATATATATATATATATATATATATATATATATATATATATATATATATTAATGGAAAAGTAATTATTTAGCTATTCTGAAGTATTATATAATGCATTACTCTGGCATTCAAAATATTAAAATAGAAAATAATAAAAAAACTTTTTTCTTGTATTTATTTGGTAATTTTATTGATAATGAAATGTTAGGCGAAATGTCCGTGGAATTAAACATTTAAATTCTAGTTTTTTTTTGTGTGTAAATATATAAATAAAATATAAAGAGAATAAATAATAATAAATAAACATTTAAATAAAATATTGTAATTTTGATATATATATATATATAATATATATATATATATATATATATATATATATATATATATATATATATATATATATATATATATATATATATATATATATATATATATATATATATATATATATATATATATAAAAAAAAAAAAAAAAAAAAAAAAAAAAAAAAAAAAAAAAAAAATTTATTTATGAAAATAACAAAGTTAAATAACAATGTTATCTTTCCACATAAACTCCATTAGAGACTAAACTCTTTTTCAATTTGTTTCCATTGGTAGATTCCTTCCTTGTAGAACTGCTGGGACTTACTTTTACTGCAGATAATAACCTACTTTTTTGCTTCGTCTAACGACTGAAATAAAGTTCCTTTTAGGTATTCTTTTAATTTTGAGAACAGGTTCAATGGATCTAGATCAGTGATATAAGGAGGGTGTGGAAGAGTTTCCCATCGAAATTCACGCAGAAGACCCATGACAGCAACTGCAGAATGTGTTGGGACATTGTCATAGTGAATCAAAATCCGGTTGTGCAGCTTTCCTCGATGTTTTTTGGCTAGTAGGATCTTCAGCTTTCGTAAAGTGCCATAATTGCTTGGGGTAACTGTTTTCTGTCCTTCCAAAAAAAATTCTAGTAGAATAATTCCCTTTAAATTCTAAAAAAAAATTTTGGCCATAAACTTCGTAAAGGGCCTCTCTGCCCTAAATTTCACAGGTCAAGTTGTTCCTTTCGTATGCCACTCTTTTGATTGACTTTTGTTCTCTGTGTCAAACTGGTAAATCCAGGTTTCATCCCCAGTGACATAGCGCTCGAAAAAAATTGTCTCCATTTGTTTTAATTTAAGTTAAAATTGCTAAAGAAAGGTCAGCCCTGTAAGTCAGTTGGTATTCGCGCAACGTTTTTGAGACCCATCGAACAGTAAGTTTTCTCAAGCCAAGATCCTCAGAATGAATCGCAGATGCTGAAGCATGAGAGATTCCAACTTGATCTGCAACTTCTTCAATAGCGATTCGGCGATCTTCTTCTATTAGATTCTACACAAACTTGAAGTTTTCTTGATATTTTTCGCAATGTAAGGTCTCCCATCCCGTGGGTCATCTTCGAGTTGTTTGCTTCCCTTAAAGCGATTAATCCAATCATAAATCACGGCTTTACATGGTGAAGAGTCTCCATAAACCTGTTGTACAGCTTTAATGATCACAACAGTCTTCCAGCAAAGTTTGGTTAGAAATTTAATGTTGGCTCTAATTTCAAAAATCGCCATTGTACGGGCATTGAAAAGACATTAATAAAGCACAACTTAAGATAACCTTCACAAAAAGATAAAAGATGAAAGTTGTCGAAATTGTTTGAAAAACATCAAAGACAAGTTTGAACATGTTTTGGTATGCAATATATCTCACATATTGAAATTGTAACATTATTCCGAGAACTTTTTGACTCTCCCTCATATATATATATATATATATATATATATATATATATATATATATATATATATATATATATATATATATATATATATATAAAGTCAAACTTTCCCTGGAAACCTTATCCTCTAATTTCGCTTCATATATTCCTGTGCTATTTTCAAAACTCTGTTTCCCTCCACCTTTGTGCAACTCTTTTAAGAATAACATTGTTATTCCCTGATTTTATATATATATATATATATATATATATATATATATTATATATATATATATATATATATATATATATATATATATATATATATATTTAAGAAAGCGAAGACGTATTGTTCTCATAACTGTAATTCTGAAAACTTATATATCCGAACTTTCAGTCTTGGTAAGCTGTTTCGTCTCTCCACATCAACGGGGTCCACATGAAACCCCAATGGACCCCGAGAAGCTTTGAGGAGGTTCTCAAGTAAAAATATTTTTCGAGGGTCTTTAATAGGAACTAAGCCTTAATTATATGAGTATATGGGGTCTACATACGTAAAGTTAGGACACAGTGGGTCCACAAAGAAAAGAGTTAAGGAACCCCTGATTTAGCCTGTGCCGACAAAAATGAACACTTTTAAACTCACCTATAACCCTATTGCTATAACTGTCCTCTGTTTTCTACATGGGTTCGACTCTGTGCTTAAAATTAACGTCTGAAAGCATCCTAACTCACATAACCTTATCTTAAATGGCTAGATATACTAAAATGAACCTTAAAATGTTCAAAATGACTAATTAAACCTTGTGTTAGTAATATTATGCATATGCAGTCACCTTATATATAAATATATATATATATATATATATATATATATATATATATATATATATATATATATATATATATATATATATATATATATATATATATATATATATATATATATATAT
>SEYY01022622.1:7500-17500 GCA_009176605.1 Armadillidium nasatum | reverse complement strand
ATCAGAACAGCTTTTATATCTGACTTAAATATTAATTATTAGTTAATAATAAATAATAATAGGAAGGTTCGTCGAATTGCAAGGTAGATTGGGTCACTAGATTCAAGTAGGTGGTAGAGATTTTGAGAGCCAAGTACCTCCCGATCTGTATGCTTGTCAAACAAGTAATGGAAGCTAAAATTGGAGCCAGGAATATTCTTTAAAAAAAAAAAAATTAAACATTCCTAAGTTAAACTGTTCTAATTTTATAGCGGAAACCCGCAATGTTTTGGGAAAAAAATAGCTGTTTTTTAATACTTTAAGGTTGGTTGATGGAGCAAGTCATAATTTTATCCGATCGAGCTGAAAATTTGACATCTCATTCTTACAACAATTGACAACGTTTCAGAAGTTCCCGTCAAAGAAATTCGGTAATCGATTCCTTTCCACTACACTAATATATATATATATATATATATATATATATATATATATATATATATATATATATATATATATATATATATATATATATATATATATATATATATATATATATATATATATATATATATATATATATATATATATTAGTGATGGCATCCGCATCCGCATCCGCATGCGCGGATGCGGAACATCCGCACAAAAATCAACATCCGCATCCGCATCCGCATTTTCGAAAATTCAACATCCGCATCTGCATCCGCATCCGCATCCGCACTTTCGGAAATTCAACATCCGCATCCGCATCCGCATCCGCACTTTCGGAAATTCAACATCCGCATCCGCATCCGCACTTCTCCAAAACTCAACATCCGCATCCGCATCCGCATCCGCAAATTAGAAAATATGACATCCGATCCATCACTAATATATATATATATATATATATATATATATATATATATATATATATATATATATATATATATATATATATATATATATATATATATATATATATATATATATATATATATATATATATATATATATATATATATGCGAATTGTAGATCAAGAGTGAGGGTGAAGAGAGAACTATCGGATTGGTTTAGCATAGGAGTGGGATTGAGACAGGGGTTTGTAATATCTCCATGTTATTTAATCTATTGATGAATGGTTTACTTAGAAAAATGGAGAGAGAAGGGAAGAGTATTACGTTGAGAAATATGGAGGGTGAATGTGAAGTGAATGTTTTACTTTTTGCAGATGATGCGGCATGTGTTGGTGGCAGAATCTGGAGAAAAGATGAGAATACTTGTGAGAGAGTTTGAAGGGAAATGTGCAAACACAAGAGATTGAAATTCAATCCAGCGAAGAATAAAGTTATGAGGATTGGAGGTGTTGATGAGGAAATGTGGAGGGAGGAATTGGTTTGTAGAAGTGTGAGAATGGAAACTTGAGGAGGTGAATGAATTCAAATATCTAGTAATGTTGGGTGGAAGGTAAGGGTGGGACGGAAAAAGGAATAAAGAACAGAGTGGTAGAAGGAATGAAAGTATTTGGGGGCCTAAGAAAAGTATGGAAGAAAGGAAAAATTTCGAAAGAAATAAAGATAAGAATGTTTGAATGTATGTGTTCACCTTCTGTATTGTATGTGTGTGAAACATAGACGATAAGTGCTCGGTCGAGAAAAAGTTTCAATGTCTTTGAGATGAAAGATTTGAGAGCGATATATAAATTGAGAAGGATTGATAGGATTAGAAATGAAAGAATAAGGGAGATGTGTAAATGGAAGAAGGGTGTAATTGATAGAGAGGAGGAGGATGTGCTAAAATGGTTTGGACATATGTGAAGAATGAAAGAGAACAGAATGGTTGGCAAGGTACGTAGATCCGATGTAGATAGGGGAAGGGTAGGGGGAGGAGAAGGCCGAAGTGGAGATGGATGGATGGAGTGAGAGTGATTTTGATGGAAGGAATTTGAGTTTAGACGAGGGTAGAAGATTTGTGGAGACAGAGATGGAGGGAGGTGGTGAAAGCGTTGAAAGGTAAGAATAGTTATGTTTGTAAGGGAATTGTGGCGGGCACCACCTCACGAAAGTGGGAAAGGTGATAGTGAAATATATATATATATATATATATATATATATATATATATATATATATATATATATATATATATATATATATATATATAATTAACATCCGCATCCGCATCCGCATCGCATCCGCATCCTCATCAAAATTAACATCCGCATCCGCATCCGCATCCTCATCAAAATTAACATCCGCATCCGCATCCGCATCCGAACTTTTCGAAAATTCAACATCCGCATCCGCATCCGCATCCGCACTTTCGAAAATTCAACATCCGCATCCGCATCCGCACTTCTCCAAAATTCAACATCCGCATCCGCATCCGCATCCGCAAATTGGAAAATATGACATCCGATCCATCACTAATATATATATATATATATATATATATATATATATATATATATATATATATATATATATATATATATATATATATATATATATATAATATATATATATATATATATATATATATATATATATATATATATATATATAATATAAATATCGTATATATATTTGAACTCGGGACGGCGCTAATTAAGTCTCGAATGGATTGTGAGAGACCTAACAAGCCGACAACTATCATTCTTATGGTTATAGAGGCTGGGAAACCTCTTAACCAGTATTTCTCCCTTCTCACGTACGGTTGCAGGAATATAAATACTTTCTGCAGTCGACACCACCCTGCATCATTCGGGATATGGTGCTGAGTATATATATATATATATATATATATATATATATATATATATATATATATATATATATATATATATATATATATATATATATATATATATATATATATATATATATATATATATATATATATATATATATATATATATATATATATATGATAACTGACGTAAGTTAAAAACGCTGCGTGAATGAAACCATCCATTATAATAGCAGACAATGTTTTGCCTAAAGCAATCATCCTGAAAGCTTTCCCTCTAAAGGAATTCTTTTATTTTGTACGAATGTCAAAATAATTATTATTAATTTTCCCTTAAAGAGATGGGAAACTTGTTAGATTATTAAGGAAAAAAATGTCATGTTTAATTTTTATAGTTTTAGGCTTAAACAGTAATATTTAGTGTCTTTTTTGTGTATATATATATATATATATATATATATATATATATATATATATATATATATATATATATATATATATATATATATATATATATATATATATATATATATATCAGTGGAATACACCCCATTGGGGATATGGTGCGTTAGAGTGAGCTGAAAAATCTATCTCCTTTTCCCTTAATGTCTAACATACGAAGTAATGTTGGCGTGTCTTCGCATTTTTTCAAACTGTATCACCTGTCACTCTTTTTGCATCATACTCTGCTAGAACCGCACTAAGACCCGGAAGTTTTGTGCTCCGTTTTTTACTGCACCTTTGTTTGGGTTGGCCAACCCTAATACGGAATATTTCCGTAGTTTATTCTGGCTTTCAACCTTGGAGGTGGGGTGCACACAGACATGTAAAGTGTAGATTCCTTCTCTTATCCTTAACTTACTCCACTGCACCCAAACTATTTTTTAAAATACAAGATATGTAAATTACTGCATATAAGAGTATTATTGCCTCTTAGAAACCGAGGTGGGTTGCTTCCAAAATAGTCCTTTATTCACCCCTCTCCACAACAATTGTCTTCTAGTTTTGCTACACGTTTGTTTTTTATTTTTATTTTCACTATCATAATTTATTTGCAGCATTATCGGTCCTATTTCTAATTTCCACTTTATTGGTTACCATATTCAATCTCCACCTAATTATAACCTAAACTGAGGGTCTTTGTGAACTTTGACAGCAAACCTTTTATGTTTCATTTTTACTGTCGTTTTCCTCAATTAACTACTGAATTTTTATAATCTGGCACCTGTATGGGGAGGAAAAAGTTATGAAGGTGCATCATAATACTCACCCTCTTAGAGACTTGTTTAATAAATAAAATTTGGTTCGAATATAGATACCTAAAAAGGAAAATACAGGAATTTTAGGAAAGGTTTGAATTGTATGGTTTCGAAGATTATTTTGTAATTTTGTGGAAAACTATATAGAGATTGTAATATCGTTATAATTTTCAGCAAAACTGCACATCTTTGAACTCGCAGTACTAGAGCCCTTTCAGTTCTTAAAATTTCTGGTATTTCTTTTATACTTACCTTATTTGAAAGAACTAAACTGAATATTAATCAATATTTTTACCATGTTATTCATTTCCTAAACAAGCTTCCAAGAATTTGGGTGTCATGAGGCAACTTCAGATTTTTTCCTCACCATCCCAGTTTCCAGCTCATTATATGGGTGTCGTTTGCCGTTGTATGGAATATACATCACATATCTGAGACTCACGCAGCTCTTCCTTGAAAAGAAGGAATTTAGAGCTTATCTCCATGTCAACAACCCTTTTCTCGGTAATTCTCTCCAATCCCTTTCATCTACTCTAACAATTCGTCCCTCTCTCTAAGTAATTACTATTAGGAAGTAGCCTAACCTAAACTAACCAAGCTTAAAATCTTTTCAACTATCTTTCCCGCTTGTTCTCCTTTGAGGAGTAATTGAATTACGTGTTTTTCCACATAATCTCATCCTTCCTCTGTTAAACTCTTTGACCCAAGACTGATCAGCTATGCTCATTCCTACATGTGCTTCACAGGTAAAGTCACGAACTCTCTTCCTTCTATTTTCTCACTACCCTTATCTTTCATACTTTCAGATGCCGTGTGTCAGACATGGCGGCCTTTGACTCAACCAGAAATTTCTTCCAAAATTTCGATAGTTTTTATGCTCGCGTCTGGCACTGTCTCGTCAGAGGAGAGTTTATATATATATATATATATATATATATATATATATATATATATATATATATATATATATATATATATATATATATATATATATATATATATATATATATATATATATATATACACGACGTTGAGAGTCAGGCTAATTAAATCAAAAGACCTTTAGCTTCTCTCCATAAATTAGAGGAATTCTATTTCTGTTGAGGAAATATTAATTTTGCAATTCTTGTCCAGAGTGCCAGTGCCAAGCCGTTTTGCTTTGCTTCCGTAAGGCGTCTGCCAAGTGATTAAAGTAAAAGGCAGCGCAGGTCCTGCCTTTATTCGCGTATTTTGGCAGAATCTTCACGAAAAGAAGATTTATTCGAGTTTGGAATAATACACGTGAGCAAATTGATTACATTCTTCAAACATATATTCTCTAGTATAATAAATTGATTATTTTCTCTTCGATTTTTTGAAATATGATGTGGAAGATGATCAATAATGTTTTGATGTATAAAAAGGGAAGAGAGAGAGAGAGAGAGAGAGAGAGAGAGAGAGAGAGAGAGAGAGAGAGAGAGAGAGAGAGAGAGAGAGAGAGGGAAGAAGAGAGAGAAATATGATTATAAAAAACATGTAATTTTATAACTTTGATTTTAATATATATATAATATATATATATATATATATATATATATATATATATATATATATATATATATATATATATATATATATATATATATATGTGTGTGTGTGTGTGTGTGTGTGTGTTTTTGTGTTATAGGGCCTGGGTTCGATTCCCCTATAGCAAACTTTAAAATTCGATTTTAATGAATATTTAGTCTGCGAAAGTGTTAGCAGACTTTAATTATTATATATATATAATATATATATATATATATATATATATATATATATATATATATATATATATATATATATATATATATATTTTACTTTTAAAGAATTGACTAATTCAAAATAAAAAATATACGAGATTATTTTTCTTATTTAGCTAATTTTGTAAAGAAATTATTTTTAATATCGAAATATTTTCAAGAGATTTTGTTTTCGTATTTATTTTAAAAGAAATTCCGAATTTGCTCTCAGTTAATGACGTTCTCTTTAGAGCAGAGGTTCCAACCTTTTTTTTTTGTGGACCCCCTGAGTCCTTTCTTTGGGTTTGTGGACCCCTGAGTCCTAACTTTGGGTTTGTGG
This sequence comes from Armadillidium nasatum, assembly GCA_009176605.1. Taxonomy (NCBI): domain Eukaryota; kingdom Metazoa; phylum Arthropoda; class Malacostraca; order Isopoda; family Armadillidiidae; genus Armadillidium; species Armadillidium nasatum. The sequence continues at coordinate 11,436 of SEYY01022622.1, read as the reverse complement.
ACCCCTGAGTCCTAACTTTGGGTTTGTGGACCCCTGAGTCCTAACTTTGGGTTTGTGGACCCCTGAGTCCTAACTTTGGGTTTGTGGACCCCTGAGTCCTAACTTTGCGTATGTGGACCCCTGAGTCCTAACTTTGCGTATGTGGACCCCTGAGTCCTAACTTTGGGTTTGTGGACTCCCATATGCTTATATAACTTAGTCTTGGCTAATATTATGGACCCCCCGAAATAATACTTTTTCCTTGAGGACCCCCTCAAACCCTCTGTGGTCCCCAGGGGTCCATATGGACCCTGGTTGTCATACGCTGCTTTAGAGTTTAGATAATCCATATCACTATTTTTGTCTGCCATAAAAGTTAATCATTATTAAAAATAACCTTGCATAACATTAAGATAAACTTTAAAAGAATTCTGCAGAATTTTTTATGAAAATGAATATTCTTAGCATTGAAAAGCATAAACATTTTAATTTATTTACTATTATCCACGATTTCATTCACACTCTAATTTTAAACGTTTTTTGAAATTGCAATATTATTTAAAAAAGAACATTTTCCCCAGAGAGTAGTTCTTATAAGCTTACAGTAATATAAATGGGCAAAGCATATTCTATATACCAATGCTGAGCATGTATTTTAAATGTTTAATACTATGTATATTATTCAGCATTGGTTGATGGATTATGATGGACAATAGGAGAAATTTATCAAAACTACTTTACTGAATAATACGTTGAACGAACAGTCAAATTATATGTTGGACTCTTGGTCAAACTATTTGTACATGTTTTTTTTAAGTTTCTAAAGTTTGGGGATAAAGCATAAGATATCCTGTTTTAATCGAAAAAAAGTATAATGAACGAAAAATTAGTTTAAAAAAAGTGTTTTAGAAAATGATGTCATCGACAATAGAGAGAGAGAGAGAGAGAGAGAGAGAGAGAGAGAGAGAGAGAGAGAGAGAGAGAGAGAGAGAGAGAGAGAGAGAGAGAGAGAGAGAGAGAGATCTATTAATATTTATTGAAAATTTTGATTCAATAAACTATGGACTTTTTGTTTACAAAACCTTCATTCATTTGTTTCTGTAAAGCGCTTTGTTAATGTCGTGAGCTAAGAGAGTTCGAAAATGGAGCTAACCGAGCAAGACTTTCTTATATATAATTAATGAACGAGTAAACTATTACTATTATGTTTAATGGCTCATTGTCTGGACATATTAAATAATTTTTCATAATAAATTTATTACAATATTGCCTATTAACACGAATAAAAGAAATTTCGCTCGCAGATTTAACGATCAAAATCACGCTAAAAAAAGGGGTTGTTTCCTTTTTATTAATTTCAAATTAAAAAACCGTTAAAACCGTTATATCCGTTAACTCCCTACACAACGGAAATGCCTAATTATGCCTTTTAAACATCAATATCTCATTAGGGTTATATTTATATTTTTTTCACCCCAACTTAAAAATTCATAGAAGGAAAAAAAAAAACAAAAAAAACGACAAAATTGCCTTCCTATATTCTTTCGACTCCCATTCAGATTTTTTTTATTTTTATAATTTGATTAAGAGGGGTCAGTTTTGAAGCCTTTTCTCCCCCATTCAATCATCCCCAACTTTTTCTATCCTCAATTCCCCTCTTTCGCTTATTTTTTTCTTGTTTTATGAAATAGGATTTGATAATTAGCAAAAAAAGTATTATTTTTTTTTAGATTTTGAGCTTCGCTTTTTCCGTTTTCTATTAAAAATTCGTGTTAAGTTCAAGCAAATACAGACAGAGAGGCATCGTTTATATATATATATATATATATATATATATATATATATATATATATATATATATATATATATATATATATATATATATATATATATATATATATATATATATATATATATATATATATATATATATATATATATATATATATATATATATATATATATATATATATATATATATATATATATATATATATATATATATATATATATATATATATATATATATATATATATATATATATATATATATATATATATATATATATATATATATATATATATATATATATATATATATATATATATATGAGATGTATCGAACCCATATTTTAGAGTCGGGGTAAAGTCCGAGTTCGAGTCCGAGTCCGAGTCCGAGTCCGAGTTCGAGTTCGAGTCCGAGTCCGAGTCTGAGGGTGTTTTCCACGAAATCAAGTATGACGTCACGCTTAAATCAGCTGCAGCGAATATACTTAACAAAATCTTGATTTTCTTAGAACACTTCGATGTAGCAAATGTCATCTGATCTTTATAAAAATACGTAAATAAATATTAAAATCTAATTTAGTCAGTCATTTAATTAATTTAAGGAATCACTTAATTTAATTAATATCATAAAAGCCTAATGTAGGACTATAAAATAACATACGAGTCAAACGAATATTTTTAAAAGACTTTTCTGGCAATTATGATTAAAAACACTGGAACAAATGAAATTAATAATTGAAATTTAAAATCAATTATTGATCTGAAAATGCTAAAATAGTTATCCTTAATATCTGATAGTGTATTTTATCGTACTATCTGAATAAGAATTATTATAAAATATAGAGATGGAGCGATACCAAAATTTTTACCGATACCGATACCGATACTTAAAAATTCCCCGATACCGATCCCTAAAAATATGCCGATAATTGCCGATATTACTACCGATACCGATACTTTACTCTTGTCCAAAAAATTTACCGATACCGATACCGATGCCGATACTGATACTAAAAAAATATGCCGATACTGCCGATACCGATACCGATACCGATACTTCACTCCATCCCTAATAAAATATATTAATTTTAAAAGAAGGCCTTAGCCTAACTCCCCTATGTTTGTTTATATCATGTGACTATTGAAGATTCCGGCAACGAAAATTGAAGGCAGAAATTTCTATCTTTATTTTTCGCTGCAATGAACAGAAAAGTGCTGCAGCAAAACTCGTGGGACACGATTCATGAAGCATTTCGTTGTAGCAATCTTCAAGATCTTTAAAGATTCTTTACCGTGGAACTCTGAGTTTAGTTTAATATCCAAATTATTACGTCTCTATTTTATAAAAAATAAAATAAATTATTGTATGTGGATTTTTATTTTTTTGTACTTTTTTTTATTTATTTATTTTTTGTGCAAATTTAATATAAAATAATAATAATAATAAAAATAATTAATTTTTTAAATGAAAAATGAAAATTTAGGTACATTATATATAAAATATTTAAGAAAAAAAAATAATAATAATAAATAATCTAGCATGTAGATTAAAATCTCTTTTCTCCTTTCTAATCCTTTCAGATTGCAAGACAAAAATATTTTTTTTTTTACTACCACATCAAGGACTAATTGAAGTGGATTGAAAAGTCCTTCAAGGAAGCATAATCGAATTTTTTTTTTCCTAAAATGATAAATATTCTTTTTATGGAATGGTCTCCAATTAGGCAAAAAAAAAATAAATAAATAAATAAATAAAATAAATAAATAAATAAATAATAAAACTAAAAAAAATTGTTTTATAAGTTTGATTGCTGAATTAAATCTTCAAGTTTCTGTTTAAGCAATTCAGGAAGCTTTCTATTTACTAGTTAAATAAGCAGACGTGCAGGTTTTTGTTCAAAAGTGCAGATTGTAATATTTATCGAACGACTGATTAATAAATTTAAAATATTCACGACAATTTCAACTATTCACGACAACTGAATGAAATATAATAAATTTATTTCAAGTTTTAAATTTAATTAATTAATTAAAATAATTAATCTTCGTTTAAATTTTAATGTAAACCAGGAATATGAAAGGGTATGAAAAGATTTTTCCTACATTAAGTATTTTATTTTTTGTGACCCACTGCGACCTTGAAATATTACACTGCAAAAATTGTCCTAA
>SEYY01022622.1:0-2500 GCA_009176605.1 Armadillidium nasatum | reverse complement strand
ATATATATATATATATATATATATATATATATATATATATATATATATATATATATATATATATATATATATATATATATATATATATATATATATATATATATATATATATATATATATATATATATATATATATATATATATATATATATATATATATATATATATATATATATATATATATATATATATATATATATATATATATATATATATATATATATATATATATATATATATATATATATATATATATATATATATATATATATATATATATATATATATATATATATATATATATATATATATATATATATATATATATATATATATATATACTAGTGATGGCATACGTATTTGCATCATCATCAAAATTAACATCCGCATCCGCACTTTTCGAAAATTCAACATCCGCATCCACACTTCTCCAAAATTCGACAACCGCATCCGCATCCGCAAATTACAAAATATGACATCCGATCCAACACTAACATATATATATATATATATATATATATATATATATATATATATATATATATATATATATATATATATATATATATATATATATATATATATATATATATATATATATATATATATATATATATAATCACACACACACACACACACTATATATATATATATATATATATTATATATATATATATATATATATATATATATATATATATATATATATATATATATATATATATATATATATATATATATATATATATATATATATATATATATATATATATATATATATATATATATATATATATATATATATATATATATATATATATATATATATATATATATATATATATATATATATATATATATATATATATTCTCCCAGGAAGTGTTTTTACCCTGTTAGTGGAACCAGCATCTTTTTCATCAGTTCTCTAAAAGATCCTGTTTTTCGGCTCGTTGGTTTCAATGCTCGTCCGTGAGTTTTGTTTAAACTCTCAGGTAGGGTTTTCACCCTTTCAGTTGGATTAGCATCGTTTTCGATCTAACCTATAAACACTCTCCTAGAACTCTCCAGAAGATTATTCTTCTAGAAGGTATGGTTTCCCTTGTGGGTCCTAGAATTTTTGCAAACAGTTAGCAGGTCCGGGTGGCTAGTACTGCCGCCCTTTATTTTGGTTCTCCTCACATGGTCCGATCCTGTCGTTGATATTCAAACTCATGTTTTAAAATTTTAAATACGTGATATTAAAGTTGTATTTTTCTTTTGAAGCCGAAAGTACATTATCTTGAAAGACTTGTTGCTCCTCCATAAATTTCGAAAAATATAATTTAGAAAAAAAAAAAAAAAAAAAAAAAAAAAAAAAAAAAAAATTAAAAAAAAAAAAAAAAAAAACCTGTTCGGAATTATCTTCATGCATTCTCTATATAAATTTTCATACTTTCGGAAGACAAGTTCTCAAAAATATGTTAGCTTTTCTCTCTTATTTTCTCTCCTCAATCTTCCTTCTGATACTTCTCACTTTTCTTCTCCCATCTGTTTTTAAGACGTCCACTACCGACGACAATTGAATCATATATATATATATATATATATATATATATATATATATATATATATATATATATATATATATATATATATATATATATATATATATATATATATATATATATATATATATATATATATATATATCAGACGGCTCGTGATACAATTTTATAGACGGTTGCATCCGACATTTCACACACACACACACACACACACACACACACACATATTATATATATATATATATATATATATATATATATATATATATATATATATATATATATATATATATATATATATATATATATATATATATATATATATATTACAGATCGCCACCACTCATGGGCAAATCCCTTTTCAAGGAGGGGGCACACACAAGGGGTAGAACGCTCATTCATAAACATTCAAAAGAATAATTTTACGAGTGAACGATTTCTCTCTGTAACTCCAAACGTACGATTTTAAAAAAGTACGATTTAATTAATAATTTATTAAATATTTCTTTTTAAACTTTTTTATCCTATTCATTAGGAGAAATTAATTGTTAGTATCATACAATAACAATTTTAAAAGCAAGATTTCATTTTCACTTGTCACTTCTTTCACAAACTAAATTATAACTTATAAAAATGGAACTAAAAAAACAAAAAAAATAGCATATATAATATATATAATATATATATATATATATATATATATATATATATATATATATATATATATATATATATATATATATATATATATATATATTATATATATATATATATATATATAATATATATATATATATATCAGAGGTGGGCATAAGCGCAAAATGAAGAGCGCAAAAGCGCAATTTGCGCTTTAAAGAAAAAATTTGCGCTTTTGCGTTTTGCGCGAAATTTCGAAAATGTGCGCTTTTTGCATTTTGCGCTTAACAACTTTTTTAAGAGCGCAAAGCGCAAATTT
>SEYY01022621.1:175000-185000 GCA_009176605.1 Armadillidium nasatum | reverse complement strand
AACCCAAAGTCTGTGCAGGAACCACAGCTATGTCGGATGTAGGAACCTGTAAGATCAGAGATCATGATTCTAGAACTGAGATTCCCATTGGAAATTGGTGTATGATTCTTTGTGTTTGTTTTCCCGGTTATTTATACTCATTTGTTAAAGTTGTTTTATTTAATCAAGCTTCTCTGTTTATTTAAATTATTTGACAGAAATGATCTATAATGTTTAGTTTATCTCAAATAAATGTTAAACAATGGGTTTAATTGTAAATACCATATTCGGTTAATAGTTGGCCGTAGGCCATGTTCTTTGTGTGTGGCATTTTTGGTATAATTGAATTTTTTCGATAAACTATATGTTTCATTCATAGTTTGGCACATGGTTAAGTTTACTACCGATTTGAATATTATTAAAACAATTATCAAGAATTTGTCTCTTGCCTCTGATTCTGGCCTAATTAAGACGTCAAACTCGTGTAGTTTTATTTCAGAAGTGTTTAGAACCTGAGAATAGAATGTTAGGAATAAACTATAATGTTAATTGTAAAAGGTGATAATTATTATCTTATGTTCTGTAATGGTTATGCTCCAGCATTGATTAATATGCACTGTAAAAGTCAAGTACAACAGAACATTTTTATTTTTCTTTAAATATGGAAACTATAATTACAAATTGATATGAAATCAATTTTTTTTCCAGTTAATGACCCACGGATAACGATTTTTTAAATTATAAACACTAAAATTTAAAGTTAACAAAGAGTAATAATTATTATCATTTAACAACAAATTGTACAACTTCAGTGGAGTATTATCATTTGGCTTACACTGTCATGCTGCTGCATCATTGTCAGAGGAAAAATTTAGAGCTTTAAAAAAAAAAAAAAAAAATTTTTTTTTAAATATTTTTTTTTTTTTTTTTTTTTTTTTTTTTTTTTTTTTTTTTTTTTTTTTTTTTTTTTTGAATGTCTTTTGTGGTAGTTGCTTTTTTTTTTTTTCATATTTCAAAACTATGAAGACATTCATCTAAAATATTTTTTGGTAATTGTCTAACTGACAGTAGTAGATTTTTTCATATGAGACCAGGATGCTGAAACTAATGACATACCTATGTGTTGCGAGTTTGACTGGAACTACACTTCTGTATTTGTAACTGACAATATAACTTTCGAGTTTCTATTACAAAAAGGTTACTAGATCATTGGCATTACAAATATTTTAGAAAATTATTTTATATATATATATATATATATATATATATATATATATATATATATATATATATATATATATATAATATATATATATATATATATATATAATATATATATACAGTATATATTTTATTAGCTATTAGGCATATTTAATAAACAGTGGTTTTGAGATAGGATATATCTATTTGCTGACTGTTAGGTGCAGTTTTGATAAAATTTGGCATACTGAGAAAACTTTTGCTCCTGATCTCAATGGTACAAACCACTGGTCTCTATGACCTTTAGTTTTCATAAATATAGGTCCTCAAAAATTCGCTTGAGAAGGGTCCCCATAGCCAGTCACCCACATTTTGGGGTTAATATCTCGGCTATTATTAATGTAAACACTATAAAAGTATATATCAATAGAAGCCTCATATCAGGAGCTTTCCAATAGTATAATTATTTTACCATTTTTAAGTACTTGAGAACTTTGCATATATACTGGACTCTCTGTACCCTAGACCTGGGTCATGGATATTGAAAACTTTTTTTTTTTTTCCAAAATAAATATAAAGCTTTATTTTACTATATTAAAAGATAAAATTTCTGTTTTTAAGTCCTTTAATTTGTATTTATCAGGTTAAATATCACAATTCATGAATTTTTACTAGAAAATAAAAAAATGTTTTCAGTAACTATACATTTAATTTATGGATTTAATTTTTAAGTAAAGAATTATTGTAAGGATATATTTATATGTACAAATAAGAAATTTTTTATATATAATTTATTTGATATAAATAATAAGGAATTTTAAATACAAAATAGATATTTATATATATATATATATATATATATATATATATATATATATATATATATATATATATATATATATATATATATATATATATATATATATTCAAAAAATCCTTAAAATTATAACATTTAGAAATTCTTTAATTATAAGAACCTAAATGTACAGTTAAAGTTTTTCTAAATCTTTATCTTTAGAAGTATACTGTATTCTATCTGTAGTTGCTTTCATAGTAGGTACAGATTATTTTGCAATAATGTTTTCCCTTGGAACACAACATTCTTCATAGGTAAATATATAATACATATGAACAGCTGGAGTCATGAAAGTAATATGGAAGTCATCAAACTCTGAATCATAAGAATTTATTATACCTGTATATTTTTTGTATCATACAAACACAAGACATAGTCATTTACATTTTGTTCCAGAATATTAAGGGGTTATTTTTCATTAAACTTTCTTTCAGAGAATCTTTTTACACTAGAATCATTTATTGAAGTTTCATAATTCAGTATTTTTATTTCACTCAATGAAACTTCTGTTTTCCGGGTAAGGTCTCAAGATTTTCTAATTATAATTATCTTTAAATTAGAAAGAACCAGTTGTTTTTAAACATGAATTTTTATTCCATCCTCATTTGTAATACTTACATACTTTTTTATTTTTCCCAGGGTACACTGATTATTTCATCACTTTCAAAAAAAAATTTTACTACCTCTTTTGTTAATGTTGACAAAACTTTTCCTCTCGATGTGTGTGGAATTTCAGGTAGAATACCATGCTCCTTTTTTTAAACATCTAGTTTTCTTCTAAATAGTTTGTAGTTTCAAAAACATCATTTTTACAATTGTGAAAGGAGACAAAGTTAGAATTTGAATCTTTCTGTCATATGTATCTGCTTTCTTATAAGCATCTATTAGATTTGAGACTAAAGTTTCTTATCTGAAACAAAAAATATATATATATAATAGAAAATGTTTTAAAATATATATATATATATATATTATATATATTATATATAATATATAATATATATATATATATATATATATATATATATATATATATATATATATATATATAATATATATATAATATGGATTGACCAACCCCCTGGCCCTGGAAAACCATGGCTAAAAATCAAGGTAAACCTAGGTTTGCCTGCTGGGGTTAAAATGGCAAATTATACTTATTAATGGTAGATTAAATCAAACAAAATATAAGAAAATTAAGATTTTTCTTATCATTTTTTCAATATTTTCTTCCTCTTTTCTATTTTTTTTGACAAGTAGTTTGAAATGGTAAAATAATAATACTATTGGAAAGCTTATGATATGATGCTTCTATTGATATGTACTTTTATGTTGTTTACATTAATAATAGCTGAGATATTGACCCCAAAATGTGGGTGACTGACCATGAGGACTCTTGTCAAGCAAATTTTTGAGGACCCATATATCGAAAACTATAGTTCATAGAGACCAGTGGTTTATATCATTGAGATCAGGAGCAAAAGTTCTCTCAGTATGCCAAATTTCATCAAATCTGAGACTAGGTGGTGTACACCATTGGGTGCCTTATCATGGAATTACCCATATATTTCATTAGAATGCATATTAAATTTAGGATATTTCATCATATATATGGTTCATCAAAAGAATACCATACAAATTTTCAATTATAAAAATCTTAACCAGTGCTTGTACTATACTGTTACCAAGCCTTACTGAAAATATTTTATTTACAAAATTGCAAGAAATATTTTGAAATTTTCAATACTGTATTTTATTAATGCAGCACATTAATTATTATTTCAGATAATTTAACTTTATTTCAGACCTTTTCAAATGATTGAAACTTACTTTTTATACATAGCAGGATTTTCATGCTCCTTTGCTATCCTTGCATATTTATTTAAATTAAGAAGGTGAGATATATCTTAATTGTTTTTATTATTAAGATGTTATGTTAAAGATATTTGACTATGAAAATATGAATTATTTAAGCTACTATAAATTCATTATTTCTAGTAGTATGATAATTAATTAATTATCACATTCTTTCTCAAAATATTTTCACCTTATAATTTGAATCAGATTATTTTTCTGTCAAGAGTACTCATATATATATATATATATATATATATATATATATATATATATATATATATATATATATATATATATATATATATATATATATATATATATATATATATATATATATATATATATATATAAACACCAAATGGGAAATTAACCACACAATGTAAAACTTGTAAAACTAACCACCCCAAAAGTAAAAAAAAAAATTTTTTTTTTTTTTTTCAATGAATATTGATTCCAGAACAAATCCGATAGTGTGTGACACCACAATGTCTTAGATTTTGCTCAAACTTTGTATATCTTTTATCTAAAAACAAAGAAAAGGTGGTAAAAATTTTTTTTTTTTTTAAGGTGGGAGAAGTTATGGCTCCCCAAATTTGTGGGTTCTGAAATTTAAACTTTTTTGAAAGGTCACAACTTAGGTCCTATAAGTGATAAAAATGTGAAACAAAATGCGTTTGGTGTAAAAAGTCATGATCAGCAAAAGTTATTCTGAGGACTTTTTACCTAGGACTCATATTTTAAAAGTTAACAATTTTAATATCAGAATCCTGTTTCCTTTCTGGAGGCCAATTGATACAAATTTTTTTTTTATTAATGTTAAAAATGTTCCTTTATCACTTGTACGTAAATGTATGAAATGAAACACTTCTGAATTTTCGTATTTAAAGCTTTTTTCACATAAAGAACCATGAACTTAACAAAAAGTTTGATTCACTCAAATTAGACAGTGTAATTTCCTTAAACAATTAACATTATTTTTCTTAATATAAAATATAGATTAACTTGAAATTGGTAGGTAATTAAGTATAAATACATATAGTCATTTTTAAGCTTGATTTTCAATAAATAACTAGCTCGCTTTACATTGTTATTCTCAAATGAATGTTATCATAATGCCTGGAATAATGCCCTTCTGTGTTAGAAGCACGTAGAGAGAATGTGTTTATATATTAGAATTGTGTAATAGAGAACAAAGAAATATTTTGGGTAGTTTTTTTAAAATATCTTTACTTAATTTTGGAAGGTTACATTGATTGGAGATAAAAAGGAATTGAATTTTGAGCTGAAGATATGAGAAATATCTCAAGGAACTTGCCTCAAGGAAACCCCCTAACCTCTGCTAACTCATAATGAGTTGGTTGCTTTAAAATAACAAAGTAATGCAAGATACAGTCATCAACATATGTGAGCACTTGAGTAAGTACTATATATAAAATGGAATCCAAAAAAGATCTGGGGATAAGCAGAACCATAAGTTAACACATCTTATAATAGCCTGAAATGAGGAACCAAAGATTCAATAACTGCAATAGAATCACCAGAAAGAAAATCTGGGGCCAGATTATAATTTGAGAGAAATGAAAAGAAAACTTTGAGTGAAGAAAGGTAGTGATGAAAACTGTGTGTGTTTAAATTTAAAATTGAAAATTTATTATTTTAAAGAAATTTGAGGTGTGTTATGTAAAGTTGAAAACATTTAATTCTTTATGAAACTTTTGTCCTCCACTCATCATTCACAGTTGTACCAATAATAGATTCATAATAATTCTCTCTATATAACAGTTCAACATCAGTTAAATTCATATAGCACATAATGCATTTGCCATGAAACAGTAAGACTATATATTGTAAATAAAAGTGCATTTTTAATTATACCTATTGCATAAGATTTTAATGATTTTTGTTTGGAACATGTCACTGTGAAATTCATTTTATTGGTTTACATTGTTTTATTTCAGGTTATATGGAAAAGTTTGGGTGAACTGTTGGTTCTGCAATGAAGATGTTAAAGTTCAGTATAAATTTTTCAATTCATTTGTTTGTCCACATTGTGACCAGTATAATGGTTTTAAAGAGGTACACATTTAATTATTTATTTTTTTCCATTTTACATCAAATATCTGATGATGATTTTAATACATAAGTAGATTTTATTTTTTTTATTTTTATTTTTTATTTTTTTTTAAAATCATCACCACCGCTTACGGGCAGAGCCCTATTCAAGGAGAGGGGTGTAAAATATCTCTTTACAAAAATTCTCCTTTCTGGAGTTTCAATTTTTGATTTTCTTTAATGAAATTAATTTCCTTGACATTATTATGTAGGAAGAATGAAAATTGGAAAGCCATGTAATAGTTGTAAACTTCTCTCTTTTTTAAATTAAAAGAGAAACGATTTCTCTCTGTTTGAAAAACTTTGCCATATGTAAAGTTTAGTGAAATTTATTTTAAATATTGTGTTGTTCTCCACACTGACCAACTTTAATTTTACATTTTATAGGATGGAGATTACAATTGTATAATAGAAGAGCAGCATCATAATCCTTCAAAATCTTCATTGGACAAAAAATCTCCAAAGAATTCGCCTTCAAAGAATAAGGAAAAGTTTGATAATGGATTTTGCGAACCTTGCAATTTAAATCAGGCTTTGAAGATTCGTGCCCTTGCTGAATTTTCAGCTGTATCATCAGATGAAAATGAAGAAGTTGATAAATTTAAGTAAGATTTGCAGAAGTACATCTCAAAATTTCCAGTGTTTATATTAGAGCTTTTGAATGGTAACTTAGGGAATTACATTTTCTTTCAGTTGTTCAGTGGATGACAAAAGTTTTGAATTATAAATTTCTGAAGTCTGAGATTTAATTATATAAAAAAAATATTACATAAATAAGAATGAGTGATTTGACATTTATACAAACATTTTCTTACTGCAAAATATGTATTTGTTTCTATATGCAATTTGAGATGTAAAAATATTATAGTGTGTTTTCTTATTTAGCTAATAAAACACATTTTGTCTTATTTCTATTAGTGATTATGAAGTTACTAATAGACCTTAATAATTTGCAAATACATATGATTTATTTTTTTCAACTTTCAATTTTAATTATGGTTAGCGCTTATTTCCATTTAAGAAATTATTTTTCTTTCTCAGAAATTCTTTTATGAAATCACTTATAAGGTTTCAATACATAGCATTCAGTGAAATCTTTATTAGTTTCTTCTCTTTAGATTTACTCTTTAATATAAGTGACTTATTCTCATAAGTTAATATCATAATAGGCTCTTATCATTTCTTAAAAATAAATGGTTTTATATTCCAGAACTTATTCTATTTTGTTTTATCTTTTCCTTCTGCATTCAATCGAACACCAGAAGAGCTAAAACTCTTGCACGTGAAACAGAGCAACGTCCATTGCAGTCCTATTTGTAACTAGGAGACGGGAGTTCTTTCTCTACTATGACTGGAAAAAACGCTGAGCTAACATTTTCAATGTGAGCTAAAGTAGAAAACAGCACCTCTTTCTTGCTATATAATAGCAAAACTGCTCATGCTACACTTAGTTTATTCATTTATAGAGTGTTATTAAATGTTTGCTCAAGCTTATTGTCTTGACACTAGTTGGGTTTCTAAAGTTTAAATATGTTTATTTAGAAGATGTACCCATTATTGTTTTAGCAGTAATTTAAAGTATTCTGTAACCTTATGCTCTCTTGTGATCTTAATCCTTTCTTTGTTGAAAAGTTAGTTTGGTTACAGTCACTTCATTAAAAAAAAAAAAAAAAAAAAAAAAATCAAAGATTGTTGTTTCTTTTCATAAAGGCAAAATTTGACAGATAGTCAGTGAATAGTTGAAGCTTGAAAGGTTCCTAACACCTTTCATATTTCTTAAATTATTTTTTCAGTAATTGTAATTTATTGAATCGTCATTTCTTGCGGAAGAATCTTAAATTTTAAGTTTTTAAACACTGAAATAGTTCTTGAAGATGTGCATCATATTGAAGATTCTCTCCCAAAATGAAGAGCGTAAGCGTAGGCAATTTTGTATTGCCCTCGTGAAAAAATATCCTTATATTTTATTATAGAGATGAGACCTAGTATTTAGAATTTTTTTGACCAATGATTGCTTATCACGATTCACTGTCGTCGTATCATTTTCTTTTGAACCTTTCCTGAATTGCAATCTTTAGTTTTTCCTATCAATGTCGTCACATAAATTCATTCCTTGCACCATTAAACTAATTATGGGTTTGTATGTATGTTATATAAGTCATCCATCTCTCAAATATGGCATTGGGGTATTCTAGTAGTTTAAGAATCGTAACTATATATATATATATATATATATATATATATATATATATATATATATATATATATATATATATATATATATATATATATATATATATATATATATATATATATATATATATATATATATATATATATATATATATATATATATATATATTTTTTAGGGAAAGGCTAGAAGAAATTTATGGTTTATGTCAACACTGCCAAGCTACTGTAAATCAGACACTTGGGAAACAGAACTCCTGGCTTAAACCCCTGTTAATATCTTGGAGGTTAATAAAGAGCAAAGAGATTGCATTACGAGTACGTATTTTTATATTTTGTTTCATTCCAAATGAAATAAAATTTCTGAAGTGTACTAAATATAAAATCTTGCTTATTAAGGAGCATTTGAATACGTTTGTTTTGCAGTTGGTAGTATTTTTAACCTGGTCTCAATCATATTTTATTCATTGTGATAATATATATATATATATATATATATATATATATATATATATATATATATATATATATATATATATATATATATATATATATATATATATATATATATTAATGAGACCTACTCAGGTATAGATAAATCCATAAGACTGTTTTCGGGCGGGTATGGGTGGTCAGAATCATGCTTAATTAATACATATGGGTGGACAGGACTGTGTGAAAAAAATTTATTGGGACTGTGTCTGGTTAAGTAAGCATAAGGATAAACATTTTAAATATATATATATATATATATATATATATATATATATATATATATATATATATATATATATATATATATATATATATATATATATATATATATATATATATATATATATATATATATATATATATATATATATATATATATATATATATATATATATATATATATATATATATATATATATATATATATATATATATATATATATATATATATATATATATATATATATATATAAAACAAAATTTGCAGAATATAAGAGCTGAGTATGAGAACAAGATGAATGAGGATGGAGGATGGAAGAGAGGGCACATGGACAGAGACTGAAAGATGTTTAAAAGAGGGGGCAGTAGAGGTGTTGGGAGAAGAATGGAATGGTGGTGGAAGGAAAAGGTACACACCTTGGTGGACCAAGGAAGTGAATAGAGCAGGAAAACAGAAGACCAAAAATATGAGGAAATTTTTGAGAACTCTGAAATCTAGAATGAAATATGTGCTGGCCAGAAATGAAGCAAAGGTAGTGAAGAGAAGAGACGAGAGAGAGAGGTAGAGGATGATGGGGGGGGAAAAGTTAGAGGAAGACCTTAGAGGGAATTGGTCCTTCATATATGGACTGGCAAAATCATGCAGGAAAGATAAACTAAAGTGAACATCATTAAAAAATGCACAAGGTGAGGTATTTTTGACATCAAGATAGAGTATTTTGAATCTTTGCTGAATGTAGAACAGGAAGGTGGAAATCAAGAGAGAAGGCGAGAGGAGTTTCAGGAAATGATTGAGGAGGAAGAGGAGTTTCAGGAGAGAGGAGTTTGATTTGGCGTTTGCCAAAATGAAAAACGTTAACGCTCCAAAAAGGATGGAATAGTTATAGACTGATAAAAACTGAAGGTGTAGAAACTAAAACTTATAAATTGCGATTATTGAACATGTATTGGAGTAGGGGTCAAGTGCCGGAAAGACTGATATTTCCAATATGTAAAGGCAAAAGAGATTGTCATATGTTCAAATTACAGTTGTCTATCATTAATAAAACATGTAGTAAAGGTTTATGAAAGAATGATAGAAAAGAGATTGAG
>SEYY01022621.1:155000-170000 GCA_009176605.1 Armadillidium nasatum | reverse complement strand
ATATTTACAACACTGCTTTAGCTTTGAATTTTAATTTTAAATATTTATTGTAAAAAGCTTTTAAGTCATATAAAATTTAAATTTATAAATTTCATTAGTGATAGTTTTTCAATTTAATTATTTATTTATTTTTATTGCAAGCTGTACGAGTAAGACCGTGACAGAATTACTCTTGCCAGTCACAAATTTAAATTAAAATAACATAAGCAAACTAAATATAAGTTTATGTAGTATCTAGAAATATAAACTTGTTCAAAAATTTTTATTTTTAACTTGTTCCATAGAATTATATATTACTGACTTTACTGTAAGAGGTGAATAAAAGAAAGGAATCAGAGAAAATGAAAAGACTTAGTTTTCAAATGTGTCAGCAATCTGTTGCATAAGATTTTTTTTTCCCTCAAGATGAAATTTTTTTAAAAAATAATTGACTCAATCGAACCAATTCTCTAACTACAAAGGTCTAAATGTCTCTATTTTCTTATTTTCTGATTGTAGAAATTAATTTGTTTTATTTTTCTTCAAAATTTAAGTGTTGAGAGTTCAGAAGCTAAAAATTAATGTCTTTTTAAATATTTCTCTAATAATAAATATTAAATAACCACACAGAGCCATAAAACACTTTTGAAAATAATATGATACTGTTTACTCGTCTTCTTTCATATTTAAAATTTAAGTATTGTTAACTGGTTCTGTTATTTGCAGTTTTTCGTTATTTTTAATAAATTTAAAATGGCTTGTACTTCTTAAAAGATTATAATTTAAATAACTTAAGATAATTAACATTGTATTTACTTATTTAATTATTAATTATTTAAGCGAGTAAGAATACAAATAAAAAAAAAAAAGACTTGGCTAAAAACAAATAAAAAAATAAAGGAAAAAAACTTTATTTGATTCATATATTAAAAGAAATTAAAAAATCACCCGCCCTGATTTGTAAACCATGATGCATAATTCATAAGGAATCCTTTCTTTACCATTTAAATTGCGATTCATTTTAAAACTGACCTTTTCATTATTCTTCAAAATGATTAATGCCTAAAGTATGTGCGACTCACACTCTATTATTATATATATATATATATATATATATATATATATATTATATATATATATATATATATATATATATATATATATATATATATATATATATATATATATATATATATATATATATATATATATATATATAATTTTTTTTTTTTTTTCCTCCAGATACTAAAAATTTTTTCTTTCATCATTTGGATAATTGTACTTTTAATGGAAACAAAGAAGAATCCTATTAATGATAATTACATATTGCAATGTAAGGTGAGTAAATTAGAGATTTGGTTAAGGTATATAAAAAAAAAAACTTTGGAGAGATTGAATTTTTCTTCATATTATTATTGCACTCAAGAAATTCTAAATTTTAAAGCAAATATTTGTGTATTTGTTTTAGTAAGTGCGAGTGTGTTTGTCCAAATTATAAAATAATATTACTAATTAAAATCCTTGCAATAAATTTACATATTTCTTCTCAGTATTTCATGATTTTGTTTCTTAATTTAAATTTTAATATTTTTTATCAATATCAATGTGTTAAAAGATAATAAGTTTTCATTTATTTATTTGATAAAGTATTGCTTTGTGTAGTTTCTAAGGAAGAAGAAAAATAAACCACAGTTCTAGAGCAGTTTAATAATTGTTATTAAAATTATTTATATTGTTTCAAGAACCTTCTTAATATTTGTGAAGCTCGCTTTCTCCAACATATAATTAGGTGTGAAAAACAATTAAGTTTACTACATTTTGAAAGATAATGAGCGTTAAGCAATATAATTATAAACACACTAAGATCTCTGTCTAGTAGCTATATTTATTTATATTGTGAAAAGTTACATATTGGATATTACTTTCACAACACTAAGAAAAAAAAAATCAATTTGCAAGAAGATTTGAATAAAATTTCTAAAACCGTTTTTAACCATGTTTGCCAAAACCCAACTTTGTGGGTGGTGATGGATTCAATGGAGTTACAAATTTATTGAGGTTCTTCCAAGTTTACTTACACAGTTTACATATTTATTTTAGTTTTTAGGCTTTAGTAAAAGTTTTTTTTTTGTTTTGTTTTTGTCATATATCTCAATTCTGTAACATAATTTCTTGTTTCTTGAATCTTTTGCTATTTTCTGGTACTCTAACCGCTTCTAACAAGCACTTACTACCGTGTGAAACTAAATTTTTTTGGTGAGGGAATCAAGAGTTGAGTTCAATAGCTTTATTTCTCGACAAAAGATCGGAAATTGTGACGATTTTCTTTGTCTTTTTGAAATGGATTAACTATTCCAGGCGCAGTGCAAACAAAATGATTTTGTCACGATAGGGTATGCAACTGTAGTGCTTCCACATAATCCTTAAGAATTTTATAATATATTATATATATATATATAATATATATATATATATATATATATATATATATATATATATATATATATATTATATATATATATATATATATATATATATATATATATATATATATATATAATATATAATATATAATTTAGGTTTTTTCCTTTTACATTTCAGATTGCTTTGAATATTTTAAATCTTGCTTGTAGTGCTTTAATTGCATTGAATATATTTGAAAAAATCTTATATTAAAAGGTATATATATATATATATATATATATATATATATATATATATATATATATATATATATATATATATATATATATATATATATATATATATATATATATATATATATATATATATATATATATATATATATATATATATATATATATATATATATATATATATATATATATATATATATATATATATATATATATGTATAGTTGTTGATAGAGTGTGGACGTCTGCGTTTAGTTCTCCCCAGTTTTTTTTTTTTAAGTGCGTGTGTGTGTGTGTGTTTGTTTTATTAAAGTTTTAATTGTTTTTAAGTTTTTGTAGTCATTCTCTAGTTTTAATTCTATTTCTGTGTCCAGTTTTAAATATTTTAAAATTTGTGAAGTGTTTTTATTTTAGTATTAGTTTTAGTACGTTGGAAAAATTTTATCCTCCTGCAACTTTTTTTTTTTTTACTAGACCCAGTATCAAGATAAGTTCTAATTATATTTTCATTTTTTATTTAAAACATTTATTTGCCAATTTATTTGTTTGTTTATTTGAATATTTTTTATTTACGTCTATTGTTGTTATTACTATTATTTTTTACGTTTTGCTGCTTATGTGCTTATTTTGTTTTAACACCCCGTTTTAGTCCGTTTACTGTTTGTATATGTATGTTTCTGTGCTTGCGAGTGTACGTAAGTGTGTGTGCGTGCGCGTGATTGTGTGAGAGTGTGGGCGAGTGCTTGTTGTGATCTTCGAATGATGAGATTGAAAGGGCGTGTGGCTGGGTGCAGACGGGGGCTTTCTATTGACTTTGCCAACGTCCGTGGCCTTCGTTCTAATCTCGTGTCTGTTGAACACCGCCTCACTACCTCTCGTCCTAACCTATTGCTTCTGTCTGAGACCCAGCTGGACAGGGATTCTTTCTCCAGCAATCTTAATGTCTCTAACTACAACTTTTTTCACAATTTCCGACTAAATGGTGGAGTCTGTGCCTATATTAACATTAACACTCCTGTGACACGTCTCGTGAATCTAGAATCTCCTAATTTCGATGTTTTATGGCTTAAAATCTGTCTTCCTACTACTACAATTATCTTGTGTTTCTGCTACTGCTCCCCTAATGGAACAGATTTTCCAGTTCTTTTTCAATATCTTACTACTCACGAGACTGTTACTTCTTCTCATCCAAATGCTTAAGTCCTCTATTTAGGGGATTTCAACGTACATCACACTGAATGGTTGGGTTCCTCTCATACTGATACAGGTGGGAGGGAGGCCAAATCATTCAGCATTCTCAACGATCTGGAGCAGTTGATTAGGGAAGCCCACACACATTCCAGATCATCCTAACCAATTCTTGAATACGCTTGATTTATGCTTCACCACTACTCCTTCTAGTTATAAATACACCATTTTCCCTCCTATTGGTAACTCTGACCATAATCTTATAGCTCTTAGTTATAATGCTTTCTCTCCAACAGCTCCACCATGCCCTAAACGTACTTTCTGGCACTTTAATCGGGCTAATTGGGGGGCAATGCGCCGCTTCTTTGCTAACTATCATTGGAGTGAATCTTGCTTTATCTCTGGGGATGCTTCTGTTTCTGCTGAAAAGGTAGGGGCAGTGATCCTTGATGGGATGGGCAGATTCATTCCATCTTCAACTAAATCTTTTTCTCCTCAAAATCCATGGTTCGATGGCAACTGTTCTCTTGTCCTTCCGGAGAGAGACAAAGCTTACCGTGAATGGAAAAACTCTCCTTCTCCTATAACTCTTGCTAATTTTCATTCAGCTCGGAATCGTTGCAGGGATGTTCTTCGACGGTCTAAGCGTGCTTTCATAAAAAGGAAGTGCGCTGACCTCCTATGGCTCTCCTACTGATAAAAATTTCTGGCCTCTTGTCAAAAATATCTCTAACAACTTCTGTAAATCTGCCTTTCCTCCTCTTATTCGCTCTGATGGTTCTATTGCAAATACTCCCTCTGAAAAGGCTAATCTCTTCGGCCTCCTTTTCTCATCTAATTCCACCCTGCTCGATTCTGGCATCCCTCCTCCTACTCCTTCTCCTCTCAGGTGTCCCATGTCCCTGCCTGTAATTACTCAGGATCGGGTGCATGGGATCCTGAAATCTATGAACGTCAGGAAGGCCAGTGGCCCGGATGGCATTCCCCCTCGTGTTCTGAGGGAGTGTGCTTCCGAGTTAGCGCCTGTCCTCGTTCAAGCTCTACTCTCTATGCCTTAATACTAATACTTTTCCTCAATGCTGGAAGCGTGCATTTGTTCAGCCGATCCCGAAAAAAGGTAGTCGCTCTGACCCTTCTAACTATCGACCTATAGCTCTCACTTGTGTTCTGTCTAAAATTTTTGAAACTCTCCTCAACTCTCATTTCCTGGATCATTTGGAGTCTCATTCTCTTCTCTCTGATCACCAGTATGGCTTTCGACGCTCGAGGTCAACTGGTGACATACTTTCCTATCTTACTGATCTATGGTCTTCTGCCCTTAGGGACTACGGGGAGTCTTGTGTGGTGGCGCTTGACATATCCAAGGCTTTCGACCGGGTATGGCATGCGTCGCTGCTCTCCAAGCTCCTTCCTTTGGGTTTCCTCCTTCCCTTTGCTTACTTTTGTCTAGTTTTCTCTCAGATCGTTCCATTTCGGCACTTGTAGATGGAGCGACCTCTTCCTCTTTTTTCTGTCAACTGTGGTGTTCCTCAGGGTTCTGTTTTATCTCCAACCTTATTCTTACTTTTCATTAACGATCTTCTCAACTGCACTTCTAACTCTGTTCACTCTTATGCTGATGACTCAACTCTACATTCTTCTACTCATTTCAAATCTGCTCCCTCTTTTGCTTCTAGAGTTGCTTCTCGTCTTCAACTTTCCGATTCTATTCTTGCCGATCTGGATGGGATTTCCCGGTGGGGTCATAGCAACCTTGTGAAATTCAACTCTTTAAAAACTCAACTTCTTCACATCTCCCTCTCAAAAACACCTCCTAACTTTCCTATCCTTCTTCGATGGCTCTCCCGTCTCACCTGTAAATAACATTAACATTCTTGGTCTTAACATAAACAACAAACTGTCTTGGAAACCACATATCACAATGGTTGCTAAAGCGGCCTCTAAGAAGCTGGGAATTCTGTTCAGGTTGCGAGAAATTTTTTCTTCTGAACAGTTACTCCAAATATATAAGGGTCTTATTCGCCCTTATATGGAGTACTGTTCTCACATTTTGGGGGGCTCTGGCTCCTCCTCTCTTCTGGATAGGGTTGAGTCTAAAGCTAAAAGATTAATAAACTGTCCCCTACAAACTCTCTTGACCCCACTATCTCTGCGACGTGACGTTGGCGCACTATCTCTTTTCTATATTAAAGGTACTAAAAGAAGGTGCAAAATGGAAAATTGGCCTCCTCGCCACAACAACTTTGCAAAAATTGTCACCGTTGAAACCGGGGTGGCCCTTCTTTCTCAAAATTATTTTTTGTGACAACTTAAGGATTTCAAACCTCCAAGGCTGCTATAAGGTTGTGAATAGGTTGATTTTTATTGTCAAACCCGACCCAACACCCATGTCACAAAACTTGTGAAACCAATCTGTAAAAAACCTCATTCTACCAATTTGCGTTATTTAAATCCAATATTAATAAAAATATACTCAAATTAAAGTACATTCTTGTATGTAACAACTGAGGATGTAAATAGTAAGTAAATTGTGTTTTATAAACCCGACTTAATATATCCTTAGGTTTTACAAACATTAGTTTTTGTTTTCTTGTTACCATGATTTTATTTCGAATTTAAATTAGGGTCAACATTTACTTGAGATGAGGAACGGAGACCATAGTTCACTTTCTTTAGACTGTGAAGAGGCCAAAAAATTCAAACATAACTTTATAAAAAAGGGATGGGAGTTAAAAAAGAAAATGAAAAAAAAAAAAAAAAAAAAAAAAAAAAAAAAAAAAAAAAAAGGTAAAAAAAATATAATATATATTATATATATATATATATATATATATATATATATATATATATATATATATATATATATATATATATATATATATATATATATATATATATATATATATATATATATACTTTACTTTTTTTTTTTTTTTTACCCCTTGGACCTTCCTCACTGGAAGGGACCACACTGCCTTTAGGAAATGGCCGCCGGCCGTGTCCAAAGGTCTCTCAGAGAGGTGATGTGATGGAGGGTTCTGTGTTGTGTAAGGGAGGGGCATCTCAGAAGGAGGTGTTCTGTTGTGTCTGGTTCTTGCATGCATACATCTTTGACATATTGGGGATAGTTTGTTTTGTATATTGAATCTATGTTTGTATGCTTGTAGGTTAGGGTGGTGGCCTGACCTTAATCTGGATAGGGTAATTTGGGTTTTGCGTGGTAATGTGTTTTGTGTATTTGCTATGTCGGGGGGTTGTTCGTTGAGAAGATGATTTGGTTGGCGGGTGTTGAGATAATTTTTGTTATGATGGTGTGTATGTGTTTGATTAGTGGTGTGTTGTTTGCAGTAGGTGGAATGGTTCTGAATATGTTACTGTAGTATTGGGGCAGGGAGATGATGAAGGTAATTTTAGACGGTGTCTTGTGTGGTCTTGTAGGGTAAAGTGACAGGGTGTGATATGTCTAGGGTGTTTGTTGTAGAATTGGGTTCCTATCATGTCAAGGTGAATACGGATCGAGAGTATTTTTGTTTCTTCGTGTAAATGCTGAATTGGAGTGGTTCTAGTGCAACCTGTGATAATTCGAAGAGCGGTATTTTGTTTTTTTTTGTAATTTCTCTATGTTTGAGGGTGAGGTGGCAGGGTACCAGGCTGGAGATGCGTAATTAAGTGTAGGTCTGATGAACACTTTGTATGCTATGATGAGGGTGGTTAGTTCGTTACTGAAATTGTTATGTGACAGTGTTCGAATGATGTTTAATTTCCTGTTTGCAGTGTTGGTTATGTTTTCGATGTGTTTTGAGAAGGTGAAGTGTGTGTCATATGTGAGGCCTAGGATCTTTGGAAATTTGTTTAAAGGAATGAGGGTATTATTTAGTTTTACTTGGGGGTGGAGGGAAGATTGGTGTTTGTCGATAGTAATAAGAGTAATTGAGGATTTTTCGGGGGAAGCTGTCATTCTGTTTGATTTTAGCCAAGTTTCCAGTTGTTGGATGTATGACTGAGTGAGTGTGGTGGCTGTGGGTATGGAGGGGTTTTGTATTGTGATGGATATGTCGTCGGCGTATGTTATTAGTTTTATGTCTGGTGTTTGTGGGGTGGGTAGGTCTGCTGTGTACAGGTTAAATAATAGAGGGGATAGGATGGCTTCCTGTGGGACACCATTTCTTAGTTTTACTGTTTTTGAAAGATGGTTTTTGTTGGAGACTTGAGCTGTACGATCAGAGAGGAAGTTGGAAATCCATTTTTTTATAATTGTTGTGTATGGGTGAATTTAGGAGTTCTTGAAAATAATTTAAGATTAATTTATTGATAAACTATTGAAAATAAAATTAGTTTGTGTTGTATTCATTCTTGCATTACTTTTTTTTTTTTTTTTTTTGCTTAAAATTTGGCTCAAAAGGAGCACGCTTATATATATATTATTATATTATATATATATATATATATATATATATATATATATATATATATATATATATATATATATATATATATATATATATATATATATATATATATATATATATATATATATATATATATATATATAACTGTCAATTTGTAAAGTGTGGTAATATGTAATAATTGTTATATATAAATCAATATTTTCAGGTCCAAAAAGATGTCACTTGATGAATTATTTAATTCAGATTCTTTCCTTTTGAATGAACCTCCGTCTTCGTCATCATTAAACACATCATTTGAATCTTCTATGGAAACACGTCAAACAATAACCCCTAAAGTTGGAGAGGAAAACAAAGATCAAGATATTCTGGACACACATTTATTAAGTCTCAAAATAAGTACACCCAAAAAAGTTGATGTTTCCAATTTTTCACCGCAAAATTTATTCAGAGGTAGTTCAAGTAGTAAAAATATTTTGCAACCTTCAAAGTTAGGAAAGCATTTTATAACTCAATCGTCTTGGGTAGCTGGTGGGTACTGGGGTAGTCCAGGAAGTCCTCAGAGGAGTAGACTAACACGGCAAAATGTGTCTCATTTGGAAGAGATCAAGTCTAAACCAGACATTTCACAATCCCGCTCATCTAGTCAAAGTTCTGGTTTTGTATCCCAGTTTAGTGATTGTGCTTCATCTAGATCGCATCATGCTGGTATACAAAATGTAGCAAAACCTACAACACATTCGCATCAAAGTTCTGTTAGCGGGGAACCTGGGGAAAAAGTGTCCATATTTACGTCTAATCACAATAATGGGTCAGTCTCATTTGGCTCTTTAAGACCACACTCTGCATTAGATACCTTTGATGCCCAGTCTGCTTGTAGTGTTTCTTCCTATTATTCAGATAATTCACAATTGCGTTATAGACCACCATCCCAGCCAAATTTTTATCACAACGAGTCTAGTTTGTATAGCTTTTCTCCAGATAAATCTCATAGTATGTTGCCGTATACCAATACTTTTAGAGTGTCATATTCTTCCTATTTTAATTTAGGAATAGCTTTTATTTTAGGTTTAAGTGTTTCAGCAAATTTATTTTTAGTGTTTTTGTTATGGCATAATGATATGTTAGTAAAGTAAGCTGCTCACTTTAGTATTTATTTGTTTTTAACTGTTACCAGTGTGAATGATACACGTATACTTGACAAGTTAGCTTTCATATCGAATAAATTTTAATATACTTAAAATTTCAATTTTGCAGAATTTTATTTTTATAAAAAAATATTAAGCTAAATCCAAGGTTTTTTGTTATAATGTGAATTGCACGTGTAAAAAAGTAATTGTTTATTAATAAGGTAATAAGGATTCTCTAGGGTGATGATGACTAATTATTATTGTTTTTATTATTAATTGAAATAAAAAATATTTGTTGGGACCAAATTTAACTCTTAAAATGTTGTACACTTGTATAGACATATTTTATTTTTATTTATATTAATGGTTAAAATAATGGAGAGCAATGTTGAGCATTCTTCCATAGTCACTGCCAAAAAGATTTAACTGCCGCGTAATTCTTAAATAATTTTCATTATAATTTCCTGTTCTTTAACGCTGTGCGAATTAAGGATTCACTTTGTTTATAGTCTTAAGTTTGTGTACGTTTTATAATAACAATTTGCCAAATATAACAGTAACGCTAATTTATCGAGACGTTTGTCGTAAATTAATAAAACCTCCTTTATTAGTTTTTTCTTTTTTATATCCTTTATTTACTGAGTATTAGGAAGGAAGGACAGGTTTTAACTATTGATTTTCTGTAGATTTTACATAATTGAATTATAGTTCCAAATGTATTGTAAATATATTCTGAACCCTTGGATCATATTCAAAATCGAGTTACGTTCATGCAAACTCACCGTGTTTGTCAACTGACTACATACGATGGAATAACAAGCTTTTATCCCACAATTTTGAAGATACAGGGGGATTAAAAGCTATTAATTATATTTTCAAGATTGAAAATGAATAGTTCATTTTCTGCGGCGACTATAACTTTGCTTACAAAGAAGAATGTGAATTCTAGGAATTTTGTAAAACAATAATTGTTTATTTGATTGGCTTTTATGAGCTAAAATTTGCCTAAAATTCGAAGTTTGAAATTTAGCATGCATGGTTTTATAATGTAGACTTTTAAATAAATGATTTTGGTAATACTTAAAAGGATTATTCCTAAGTATTATAAATTTATAAATAATTAAAAATCTATGCCATGAAATTAGTCAAGATATCATTTTTAAGATATTCAAACATTCACAGAAAAAAAACCGTCTCTACAACCAATCGGAACGAGTCTTCTTCAGTCATACATCTTAGTCTGATAAGCGCACAGGAAAATGACTATGGTTTGCTTACAAAGATTTCAAATTTTATGCTATATTTTTATTTGTTGAATTTCTTGAGAATTAACTAGTTTATGTAAGGAAATACTTGCTACCAGAATTGAATCCGTTACATTTTATATTGGATACCAGACCAATATCAGAAATATAGAAAGTGTATTGAAAAAGGGGAAAAATTGTCAACTTCAGACAAAAAAATCAAATAATAATATATATATATATATATATATATATATATATATATATATATATATATATATATATATATATATATATATATATATATATATATATATAATATATATATATATAATATATATATATATATATATATATATATATATATATATATATATATATATATATATATATATATATATATATATATATATATATAATATATATAATATATATATATATATATATATATATATATATATATATATATATATATATATATATATATATATATATATATATATATATATATATATATATATATATTATATATATATATATAATATATATATATATATATATATATATATTCTTTGTCTAAAGACTATTTTCAATACACTTTTTTTTTTTTTTTTTTTTTTTTTTTTTTTACAGAACACCGCCATTCACGGGCATAGCCCTTTTCAAGGAGGGGGCACACACAAAATGAAAAAAAAAAAAACAAAACAAAAAGGCATTCAAACACAGACCTAACGCACATCCCTCAGGTGGGCACAGACGGAAGCCTTGAAGAGAGGAAGATTAAATACAGGAGGAAAAATAGATGATGGTAGAGAGTTCCACAGAACAGAGGTGGCTGGAAAGGAGGAGGCGCCACAACGGGCCAGCCTGAGGTTTCTTACATCCACACAAAACTGGTGCGAAAGCAGGGCACCCCTTGTGCAACGAGGACGACGCAACGGTGGAGGAATGCGAGAGGCCAATTCCCTCGAGCACCTTCCATTGTAGTACCTATAGAAAAGGGATAGTGCGCCAACGTCACGTCGCAGAGATAGTGGGTCAAGAGAGTTAGAAAGTAGGGGACAGTTTATTAATCTCTTAGCTTTAGACTCAACCCTATCCAGAAGAAAGGAGGAGCCGGAGCCCCCACAAATGTGAGAACAGTACTCCATACAAGGGCGAATAAGACCCTTATATATTTGGAGTAACTGTTCAGAAGAAAAAAATTCTCGCAACCTGAACAGAATTCCCAGCTTTTTAGAGGCCGCTTTAGCAACCATTGTGATATGAGGTTTCCAAGACAGTTTATTGTTTATGTTAAGACCAAGAATGTTAATGTTATTTACAGGTGAGACGGGAGAGCCATCGAAGAAGATAGGAAAGTTATGAGGTGTTTTTGAGAGGGAGATGTGAATAAGTTGAGTTTTTAAAGAGTTGAATTTCACAAGGTTGCTATGTCCCCACCGGGAAATCCCATCCAGATCGGCAAGAATAGAATTGGAAAGTTGAAGACGATATGAAGCAACCAATTTAAAATGTAAAGGACTCAATTCTGGTAACAAGTATTTCCTTACATAAACTGTAGTTAATTCTTAAGAAATTCAACAAATAAAAATATAATTTAGCCATCAAGCAGCAGATGCTCAAGATAGCTGTAAACTCACACTCCAGTGACTGAATAGTTTTTACCCCCAACTTTTTGGAAATATAACGCCAATTCCAAGTTTCCTCACTATGGACTTTCATTACCAGCTGCTTTTCCTCATAATAAAATCTCTCTCTCTCTTAAGGCAAGTTATATCACACACAAATGTCTCTCGAGGTGCCTGAACTAGTATGGTTGGATTTCTATCATCTCTCGCCTCCTATATTAGAGCTATGCCCGTGAGTGGTAAATAGTCGCAAACAAAATTCTATAATAATAATAATTAATTTTTAATATTAAATTAATAATAATGATAATCAAAACACACACAGAGTCATTCGAACACATGTTGTTATGAAGACAATTCATAATATTCTACATCAGATTCTGCTTAACATTCACAAGTGTAATTCAAAATCAGTAAAAACAAAATATTAAATAATTTCATTCATTTTATTCTCATAAACAATTTACAACATTCAAAGCTTGTCACTTGATTTTTTCATTTGATGAAAGTGTGCATAGAAAATATGTTATATATATATATTATTTTTAAATATACGTGGCTGTTATTTAATTTAGTCGCAATTGATCTGTATAATAAAACTAAGTATTACATTATAAGGTACATTTTTAAAAAATTAAACCTACACAAACCTTCATAATTGAAAATAATAAAGTGAAAGCATAACAATTACACAAGTTTAACTTTAATTTTTTATATTTCAAAAATATTTTAAGTATAAATTTAATTTAGTCCATAAAAATTACAACAATATATCAACCTTGAGTGTCTCGACTTTTTCAGTTATAGTTGTATGGAATTACTTGAATCACTGTCATTCTACACTAAATAATTCTTTGGTTAGTTAAATAAGTAAATATAAATATAATATCTCATGTGTCCTAAGTACTTAATGCATATAAATAGTAATATAAATTTATAAATTTTTTTAATTACTCAAAATATTTCACTGTCTCCCTTTTACATTAAAAGACAAATTACTCCAGTCAGGAACAGCTCCGTTTTTAAGGTAAGATTCTATGCTCACAGATCTGTCAAGAGCGCTTTCGGTGCATCCTAAGAAAGAACCTGCAAAAGGTAAAGAAATTTGAAAGCAACTGATAAAATTAAATTTTAAATGACGATCGTATAAAACAATTTTGAAGTCATATTTTACACCATACCCCTAAAAATACAATTTTCTACTATTCTATATGAAAAGATAAGTTTTTACAGATATTTCTTCCAATATTTTTAAATTTTGGTTCCTCCTTTCAAAATTATTTAAATAATCAAAAAAGTTTTTGTATTTTATTGTGTACAGGTTTATTTTACAAAAGTTATGAATCGTGGGCTTCGTTTTACAATCTCTTTCGTGAGTCTAATTATACACCCTTTGTTTCAAATTTGTCAACAAGAATAAAACGGGATCGTGGGGGAACAATCTGTGCCCGACCGTCCTACTTATATATATATATATATATATATATATATATATATATATATATATATATATATATATATATATATATATATATATATATATATATATATATATATATATATATATATATATATATATATATATATATATATATATATATATATATATATATATATATATATATATATATATATATATATATATATATATATATATATATATATATATATCAATTTTTTTGTTAGTCCGCAATTTGCAATTTCGCAAACTTTGTTGGGCATTCGGCAAATTTTTTTTTTGCTTCGCCAGTCAGCTATTGCAATTCCGGTATCGCAATTCTACAAATAAATTTTTTTTGTCCGTTAATGAAGTCCGCAATTTAATACAAAACAATTAAAAAACATAATTTCCAATAAAATAATCTTACAATTTATTTGAATTTATATATAATTGAATTTATATATATATGGAGCGATAATATATATATATATATATATATATATATATATATATATATATATATATATATATATATATATATATATATATATATATATATATATATATATATATATATATATATATATATATATATATATATATATATATATATATATATATATATATATATATATATATATAGGGATGGAGAGATACCAAAATTTTTACCCATACCGATACCAATTTTTAACTGTTAATATATCTAAAACTTCGGTATTTAGAATTCTTTACATTCCAACTTAACAGAAATATTCTTACTGTACTTGAAGCTACATTCTCAAAGATCAGTTTATTTTTATAAATAATAACTTCCTCTGAATTCATACTTTCTTCAGACACAAGGAACCTTTCCCAATGCTTCTCAGATCCTCATTTATTTTTTTTAAGTTTGCCAGCTGTAATGCGGCGTATGTAGGTCAAATTGGTCTACAATTAAAAGTGAGGACTGATAAGCATAGAGAAGTTTGCTTCAGAACTGACTTTACTTTTCGATCTCCTAAACACACTGCCATAAGAGACCATGGAGATACCCACCCTTTATCATTTTCCAATTTCTCTATCCTTCGACATTCATCTTCGCTTCTTGATCGTAGGATATTAGAGTCTTTATATATAAATACTCATTTCCCATCCTTAAATGATCAAGCTTCTTCTTCTGTTCTTTTTACTTAATGATGAAGTCATTTTTCCCAATAGTCTAGCCTTTTTAATTTTCTTAGTATTGCAAAATTTTGTTTTTAGTCTTGGTTTTTATTTATTTTAATATCAATAATATTATTATATTTTTATTATTTTATGGTAATTATTATTATTTTAGCATTTTAT
>SEYY01022621.1:132500-152500 GCA_009176605.1 Armadillidium nasatum | reverse complement strand
GATAAGTCGAATTAGGTTCTGCTAGAAAAGTAAGTAATAATAATTGTGTGTATGTCTAGTGTAATAGGGCCGTAGACCTCTAATTCTCGGCAAAGTTCTTGTTTATTTAAGTTAGGCCTCTCTGATATATTCGATTATCGATATTTTCGGACAATCGAAAGTCAGAAACAATCTACACCTTTACCATATATATATATATATATATATATATATATATATATATATATATATATATATATATATATATATATATATATATATATATATATATATATATATATATATATATATATATATATATATATATATATATATATATAAGAACAATAATTTAATTTCGTAATTTGATATTCTATAACCTATATCTTTTTAATTTTTTTCTTTTACATTCTTTTTTTAATTAGGCCATATATTTTTTTGTGTACCCCCAATTGATAGCAGGCGTACCCCCAGGGGTACGCGTACCCCAGGTTGGGAACCGCTGGTCAATGTAGAGTATAAAAAAAAAATATACATATATATTTTATAATTATTATTTTTACCTCCCAGCCAAGCTGCACAGTTCTCTTGCACCAATGAATTATGAATTTTGAATGAGTCAACTTTTAGTTTTTCAGAAAAAGCGGGTTGTGTTGCAAGGTGTCTAATTTCCGAAAGAAGTCTACTCTTCAAACCTTTCATTTTTGTAGTTCCTCCAATAATAAAGATATTGTTGGCCAAATCCTTTCTTGTATCAACAGGACACTGAAAATTTTACTTTATAAGTTGCTTAATAGATTAATAGAAAAATATTAATAAAATTAAATATAAAATCTATTATACTTGGTCTTTAAAATTTATATTAAGTACAAACGTCTTGAATAAAAACAAATAAAGCTCACTAAAATTATTTTTAATATTAAATTATTAAGGTATAGTATAATGCACAAAATCTAGGCTTAATCACCGTTATTGCTAGCTGCAGTATATTGAAAATCTAACGATCTTATATTCAACAGCTGTAGGTAAGATTTTATTAATACGTTCTGAAGATATAAAAATTATATTGAAGTATTAAATCTCGATACTAATAACCTTACCTTTAAAATAGAAGTTAAAATAATGGAGGCGAGACTAAGGTCATCTTCGTCCATTTCGAAAAGAACCTCTGAAGCCATTTCCCGTACAGTACCAGGTAAAATCAAAACTGATTCACTAGATAAGGGATAATGTACAGGTTGAGGAGGCGGCGGAGGTTCGATGGAACGATCATATTTGTTACTTTGAAGTTTCTTGCTTCTTTCCAATGTAGAAACAAAACAACATCTAACTATTAAGTGTGGGAAGTATATTATAAAAATAAAGAGAATGTAACTGTATCTCAGATTTATTTATATATATATATATATATATATATATATATATATATATATATATATATATATATATATATATATATATATATATATATATATATATATATATATATATATATATATATATATATATATATATATATATATATATATATATATATATATATATATATATATATATATATATATATATATATATATATATATCTCTGGTGGGCAAAGACAAGAGGCTTACTAATTTGAACCAGAGTTGAGAAAATACCAGAAATCTGGTCAAGTTAAAAGTCGAAATGTCCCTATACACGGCGTTCAAAGGTGTGCAAGTCAAAGGAAGTTGGGAAAAGATAAAAGGAGTGTGTTAAAAGACATTACCAGCAGTAGTGTACATGCAAGATTGAGCATGGTGGTTAAGACAGGGGTTAGAGAGTTGGACAAAGAAAGGACAAGACTGTATAAAAAGGCGTGTAGAACGATCCTTCTAAATAAAGAAGGAATGCGACGGAAGGGTTCAGAAGAATAGTGTCCATTGTAATAGCGATAGTATAGAGAGAGTGACGCAACAATTCGAGGAGGAGAAAGAGACTGGAGAGAATTAGTGACAGAGCGGAAATGTTGATAAGATGAAAAGCCCTAGACTCTATCTTTTCAAGGAGAGCTGTATGAGTGGACCACTCCAGAAGTGTGAAACGTACTGCATACTGGAGCGAACAACGCCCCTATAAAGAGCAAGAAATTGGGTATCGAGAAGAAATTATGAAGGCGCCTCAGATCACTCAACCTCTTAAGAAGTATTGTTTAGAAAGAAATAATATGATCTTTCCAAGAAAGGTCACGAGAAAAAGAAACACCGAGAATATTAAGGACAGACGAAGGTTTGAGTTCTGTGTTTTTGAAGAAGGTTTCATAGTTGGTGGAACTTCGGGTTGAGTAGAGAGATGGATGAACTAGAGTTTTTGAGATATTGCCCTAATATGAAAGATCAGAGGTTAGTTGCTCCAAGGTCACACTTCTTGCATCAATTATTTAGCATGTCCTTAAACTAGTTTTGCCAGTGAGCGTCTTTTCAGTAAGTATATATATATATATATATATATATATATATATATATATATATATATATATATATATATATATATATATATATATATATATATATATATATATATATATATATATATATATATATATATATATATATATAACCTTTTTCCAAATGAGTGAAGGTTGGGGAAAGAGGTTGGTGGGGTGTTCAAGAGTTGGGTCCTCGTCCCACACCCTGGTAACATAGATTCTGGATATTATATTTAAAATTCCAAGAATCTATGGCAAAAACTCTTAAAAAATTAAACTATCCGCATCCGCATCTGCGGATATCCGTAATTGAATATCCGCAACCGCATCCGCGGATAGTAAAAAATTACTATCCGGTCCACCTCATATATATATATATATATATATATATATATATATATATATATATATATATATATATATATATATATATATATATATATATATATATATATATATATATATATATATATATATATATATATATATAATAATAATTTAGAGGTTGGGTGTTCTGAGGCGCCTTCAGAATTATTTCACGCCACCCAAGTAGCTTGCTCTCTATAGGTGTGTTGTTCGCCCCTGTATGGAGTATGCTTCGCACATCTGAGGTGGTTCTATTCATACAGCTCTACTTGAGAAGGTGGAGTCTACGGGTTTTCATCTCATCACCTCTCCTGCTCTCACTAACTCATACAAATCTCTTTCTGCCCGTCGAATTGTTGCGTCACTCTCTCTTTACTATCGCTATTACAACGGACACTACTCTTCTGAACTCTCTCGTCGCATACCTCCTCCATTGAGAAGAGCTCGTGCGACACGCCTTTCTACACCTCTGTCCAACCAAACCCCAAACTTTCCCAGACTTAACCACTGTGACCAATCTTATATATACTCTACTGGTAAAGTATGGAACACACTCCCTTTATCTGTTTTCCCAACTTCCTTTGACTTGCATACTTTCAAACGCCGTGTATCTGGACATGCTGGCCTCCTTCGATCAAGATAGGATTTTTCCAACTCCGGTGGAATTTGGTAGGCCTCCGCCCTTTGCCCACCGGAGGATATATATATATATATATATATATATATATATATATATATATATATATATATATATATATATATATATATATATATATATATATATATATATATATATATATATATATATATATATATATATATATATATATATATATATATATATATATATATATAAATTAATTTTAACAGACTAACTGAAAAATTAGATATGTCGAAATCTGAGTTTCTTAATTATTTTGCATTATTCAGAAACAAACTTAAATTCAGAAATGAATAGAATGCATACCTTTCATGTCTTCTAGAACATATTCCGGAATTTCTTTCTTAACTGATGATAATCTTTCCTCTTTCCCATCATCATTAATGTAAAAACCTCGATCAAGCAGTAGGTCATTTAAGGAACTGAAAAGTAAATTTAAAAAAAAAAATTTAAATTAATATGAAAAATGCTATAATTGAACTATAGAGAGTACGAGATATATTTCAAATAAACAGTACTTGTGGATAGCTTTTCCAGCAGTAGGGACCGCTTGCCAAGCATTTAAAATGGGAACTCCTTCATACACTGGAAGTAGAGTAGCTTCTTCATATCCAATGTCTAATACTAAGCCAGTTTTCACAGCTAATGTCATAAGGGCAACAAGATGAGAAGGCACAAAGAGAAGTGACAGAACCTTAAAAAATTATTAAAGTTGAAATTAAAAAAAAACATCATGTTTTCTAATAAAACATTTCAAATTATTATTATTTTTTACCACTACTCACAGTCAGAGCCCTTTTCAAGGAGGCATATATATATATATATATATATATATATATATATATATATATATATATATATATATATATATATATATATATATATATATATATATATATATATATATATATATATATATATATATATATATATATATATATATATATTCTGAATAGGAAACATTTTAGCAATTGTTTATTGGTTATTTCATTGCTTGTGACTAACAATTCCTCGTATCCTCGTCATTTTGTATATATTTTCTTAAAGTGAACTTTAAATCATTAATGATTTAACTTCTAAACGTAATCTCAGAAATCTTATACATTGCCTACTTTAATTTTACTTTATCATTACAATATATGAAAGGTTTTTTCTTCATTTTGCATTCACAAATGACATCCAAAACCGCAATCACAATTAGTAACACAATTCACTAAGCATTCCAAAACAATCATTACTAAGCAATAAATATTTCATCGGTTTCTCTGCTTCTTACAAATATAAAATCTCTGTATGAACAAATTTGTCCTAGGTTCACAAAACTAAACAAAACGTGCATTTCCAGTAATAATAAATAAATATACTTAAAGATATATAACTATTTTGTACTAATACCAAACCAAGTTGCTGCAAAAAACAGGATTAAAGATATCTTGCCACATAATAGAATTTTTAAAGATTGAATTACTCTTCTTATGATCAACTAGTTTTATTATTTATGTCCACTAATATATATATATATATGTAATTCAAGGAAGTTAGGATTATGGTGAAAAAATAAGTTTTTCAAAATGTAACCAAAGTTCTCCAAGTTGAATAAAGGAATACTACTAATTGAGTTCATATTATTACCCCATACATTTTTTTCTTTAAATTTCAATACATATTAAAAATAAGGTTTACTTATGTACGTTCTGAAGTCTTTCGTCCTTTAAATATTTACAATAAACTCGAAAAACAAAAAAAGAAAAAGGAAATTTAAAACTCCAATTATAGAAAGGTTGCTATCAATATAAAAGAGTTGGTCCTTACAATACCATACATTAATAATTTATTATTTTGTTATTTAACTTTTCCATTTTATTCTCTCTCAGATGCTACACTAAAAATTAATAACTCTTTAAACAATAACCTAGAGTAATTTTTAAATTATAAATACAGACCTCATAATATCTGAAGAAAACTGTTGCCAAAGCATTTTTCCTTACTGAAGGTCCCAAAATGTTTTCAATAATAACTACACGACGTTCTTTCGAATTAGCTAAGAGTTTTCTAGAACAATTAAAAAAATTAATGTTTAACAAAAGTACATATAACTTACAATACGTGCTTATTTGAAGGAAAGAGAACATGTTATGAATCTCATTTACAGGAAATATTTCAATTTGTGTGGATAAATATATAAATAACAAAAATAACATGAAGATATCTGATATTGAAGCATTGCTGGGATTTTACAATGTGCATTGGAGAAGAGAAATTTTTCTAATTTAATAATTATGTAACAAAATACAAAATATAAAACAAAGATTAAAAAAAAAAACTCTAAAAAATAAGTGATCCGACATTACTTGAAATAGAGTATATAAATAAAGTCTACAAGCTGTTGAATAAGTTGCTCTTCACTTTCAAATTTGAAAACTGGTACCATTTGACCTGTTGTCCTACATTTTACTTCTGATTTCACTATTGCTCTAGGGCTATCTTCACCAGCGAAACCAATTCTGTATATATATATATATATATATATATATATATATATATATATATATATATATATATATATATATATATATATATATATATATATATATATATATATATATATATATTATTATATTATATATATATATATATTATATATATATATATATATATATATATATATATATATATATATATATATATATATATATATATATATATATATATATATATATATATATATATATATATATATATATATATATATATATATATATATATATATATATATATATATATATATATATATATATATATATATATATATATATATATATATATATATATATATATATATATATATATATATATATATATATATATATATATATATATATATATATATATATATATATATATATATATATAAGGAAGAGGAACACCAAAACCCTGAACATTTATAATTTATATTTTAATGTTTTTGAGAACTAACTATTCACATCTTCAGGATAACTAAAAATAAAAATCAAAAACTTAAGACACAAGAAAATTAATTTTTGAAATATTAAATCTTCACAAAAAACTTAATTTACAGGACATGAAAAGACAATACACATTATGGTAAATATCGCAAATATATAACTGATGTACGAAATGACTAGAAACTATTATGGAACACTATTAAACATATAAATGATGATTGACAATCACCAATTGGTGTAATATTATATTGTAACAATGAATTACGGCTTACAATAAATGTAATTTGAAAGGACCACTGTCATTGTTGAGAGTGGATTTTAAATTGGCAATATAGAGGGATTCTAAAATACGGCAAAACAGGAAATGTAAATAATAATGAGATTAAATTTATTAACTTTTCACTTTCTAAACAAGCTAACAGATATAGAAAAGGCCATGGCACACTATTTTAAAAATATTATTTCCCTATTACAACAATGCTATTATGTACAGCTCCAGTATTTGTATTCAAACTGAATGAATGCAAAATGATATATTCAAACTTCATTAGTGTGGGCTAAATAAGAAAAAAATTAATTTAAAAAAAATAAATAAAATTTTTAAGCTGCAAGAGGAAATGTAAATAATAATAATAATAAAATAATAATAATAATAATAATAATAATAATAATAATAATAATATAATAATATATATAATAATAATATTTGAACTTACTTGGTATAAGCATATCCAAAATCAAATACAACAGTAATATGCTTTTCATTCATAATTCCAAGACTTGTTAAACCTTCATATATAGATGCCATTTTTTCTTTAATTAAAATTTCAAAATATAAATATTCTAAATACTTAAATTAATATTAATTAATTGTATAATTCAGTAATATTTTTTAATCAAAACTAGGCATTCATATCACAACAATATTTTTTTATTTTAATAATTTAACCTGATGAAAGGAAATATTTTTGAGTTAAAAGTTATAAATTATAAACTTATTAATAAAGGAAAATGAAATATAGAGACCATTGAACAAATACATTCTATAAATAATTTAAAATGCGATTACTTATTCAACATAGCCTATAAAATATATAAATGAATACCGTAAATAGGGGGTATAAAGGAATTAAAAAATTTAAAATTTAAAAAAAAAAAAAAAAAAAAAAAAAAAAAAAAAAAAAAAAAAAAAAAAAAAAAAAAAAAAAAAAAATTTTTTTTTTTTTAAATATAAACTATATTTTTTTACAAATTATTAAAAAATGCAATGGGAAGGGGGGGGAAAATCATTGTAAATTATTTAAGTTGCAGCTTTATAGTAGTGCTTACTATCAATATAAAAAGGTAATAATAGTATAATAGACTTAATAAAACAAATTTGGTTAAAAAAATGTGTATAACTACTATTTTATTAGTGTTTCCCTAATAAACATATTTTGAAAATTTGATTTTTTTAAAATATTTATATAAGAAAAGAAACTATACACTATGAATAATTAAAATGCATATGTTAAAAAAAATAATTCTTTAACTTGAATAATTGTTCTTTTACATTTAAGACAAGGTAAACTCTATTTTGAAAAAAAAATTTAAATTGCATAATGGATGCTAACACCCTCTTCTTTTTCCTTGACTGTTCGCACCATATCTTCTTGAGTATGTAAGAGTTTTGGGACAACCTTTTTCTTTTGGTAATCTTTCTGCACATCTGTAGAAAAAATTAGTCAAATTATATCACATACATTAATACAATTGATAAATAATAATAAAGATTTACATAAAATAAAATGTTTACAAATACTAAAGTAAATGAAAAATAAATAAATAGAGCCTATATCAAATTATAAAATATATTTAAAGAAATTGCATTGGGTAAAAGGGACCATGCCTAAAATAGTATCTTAAAAACTGAAAAGAATATCTACAATGTTCAATATGAAAACATTTACCATTACTTTATGGTTTATCCACTTACTGAAATTTAAAAAAAAAAACACTTACCTTATACACTATTTTATCAATTTTAATAAAAAATTTAACTTGATAAAAGGAAATATTTTTGGGTTAAAGTTATAAATTATAAACTTTGAAAAATATACAAACTTAATAATATAGGAAAATGAAATATAGAAACCATTGTATAAAAAAAATAATTCAGAAAAGAAAATAGCTCTTACCATTAAATTTTTTTTACTTAAAAGATAGCAATGGAGGTTAATCCCATTACCTCTATGCACAGCTTATATTGACTATGAGAGAAAGCATTTATAAAGTGCTTAAAAATAATACATCAACTTTACAAATATAAAATTAAAAATAGTCTCACCAAAAGCTTTAGTTACAGTATTAGAGGAAACACCTAAATTGAGAAAATATAGTTATAAACATAAATGGAAGATAGAAATATACAGTGATCTTCACATAATCCTGAAGAATTACAAAGAAATGTAGCAGAGCAACACAAAGGTAACAAAACAGTAAGATAAAAAATGAATTTATGCAAAACCAGATATTCAACAAGTATATAGCTCCCAAATAAACAACAGTAGACTCCATTATAAAAAAAATTTGATGAATAAACTTACCTTGGATAACTTTATACCTATAAATGGTAAAATAACTAATGAAATTCAAAGTACTATGAAAATAGCTTCGGGTATTATGGTTAAACTGAATATGCCTCCACAAAATTTTTTTACTTTAGTTCAAGCAAAGGTTTTTGAACACTACATGTATTACCTGCATTCACAAAGAGATGTCAGACTTGGACCCTGCATTTGAGAACATTAAACTAAGAATACCGAGAATTATCAAGAGGTATATGCTTGGAATAACATGCAGGTACAGAAAAAGAAATGGATAAAGATCACATAAAATGAACTGATATAATAGCTAATCAAATAACAAAAATTGAGATGCATAGGTCATATAGCTGTAAGGTATGATGATAGATGGACAAATATATATATATATATATATATATATATATATATATATATATATATATATATATATATATATATATATATATATATATATATATATATATATATATATATATATATATATATATATATATATATATATATATATATATATATATATATATAAACCAACCAGGGCCCCGGCCTCGGCAAGCTGGATAAAAATCAGGGAAAAATGGGGTTTGTGTGTCAGGATTAAAATGGCAAATTATACTTAAGGGGATGGTCCAATTTCAAAAAAAAAAATAATTTTCAGCCGATTCTCCTGAAATTTGCAGTGAAAATTAGTTTTTCCTGGTACAAAAAGTCAATTTTTAGCGTTTTTCCAAGTATAATTTAAAAAGTTTTTTTTTGGAAATTTGACCCTTTTTCAAATCACTTTTCGGTATAACCTGAAATTTGGACTGTATATTCAGAATTCTATAGGCTACAAAAGCTTTTAACAGACGTTTGTTCCCAGAGATATAGGAAAAATGTGTTAAACCAAAAACTGACCAACTGAATTTTTTTTTTTTAAATCCACTTTTTAGGACAAAAAATTAAAAAAAAAAAAAAAACCTACAACTATAACATTTCTTATTTTTGGTGGGTGTATAGAGGATGGGGCTACAAATTCCTCTTATACTTTATTCAATGTGATTCGTTGGTTTCAAGATATAGCCTTTAAAAAGGTCCATTTTTGATCAAATTTCAAAAATTCCCTAAGCTTAAGAGGCTATATCTCGCTTCAACAAATAGCATTTAATAATGAACTAAATAAAAGTTTTTGCCCTGTCCTTCCTCTAAACAATATCCAAAAATAAAATAATTAGTAGGTAGTGTTTTTTTTAATTTAAATAATTTTTTCTCTGGAAGGGTACGATTTTTTTTTTTTTTTTTTTTTTTTTTTTTTATAACTTTTTTCTAGACGTGATATCAAAAATCTGTTCCCATCAATGCAAGAAATTGGGGCTAAGATTATTCAGTTAAATTTTCAGCTCATGTGGACCAGTGGTTTGACCCAGCTATTAATTTTTTTCAACTTTGGGTCCAAATAACTTTCAAACCATTATAGACTCAGAAAAATGCTCGAAATCAACTCAGAACTTCAGGAAAAAATGCATATACCCTGAAAATTTCAGCTCAATCAGTCAAATAATAATAATAATAAAAAAATTCAAACAAAATATAAGAAAATTAATATTACAATGCTTTTCAATATATTCTTTTTCTTTTGTTTCTTTTGACCACTCCTTTTCTCCTAGTGAATGCTCATCTTGTGTTTTGATTTTTGATGCCCCATAAAGATTTGATTGTAAATTTTTTACTTGTGGCACCCAGAGGTCCTCTTCTAATTTTCTGACTGCAGATGTTACATTTATCTATTTCGAGCCTATCCTGAAACATTGTAAAGTACTCCCATAATGCTGAAGCTGATCTTTTAACCATATTGACTGAAAGTGTAAACAAAGTAATAATTTTGAAATAATGGAAATGATACAAGTTTCGATACATAGCAATAAAATGACAATTATATGTATAAATACA
Organism: Armadillidium nasatum; assembly: GCA_009176605.1. Lineage (NCBI taxonomy): Eukaryota > Metazoa > Arthropoda > Malacostraca > Isopoda > Armadillidiidae > Armadillidium > Armadillidium nasatum. Next base: position 141,570 of record SEYY01022621.1, on the reverse strand, counting down.
GGTTATGTTGATAATTTTATATCTTACATTTTTTCAAACTTTAACTTAGGGTCTTACCTAAGTAAACCTGTTGAATCACTATTGTGAATCAGAAAAAAAAAAATTCAGAAATTTTTGTAGTTTCTTAAAACTTTTATTATACAAAATCTGTAATTTTCTGGAATTTTTATTACACAAAATCTATAATTTACAGAACTTTTTTTAAAAATGCATATAATCATTAATTTAAGTGAATGTTGACTATTCTACTCCTTCCTTATAATTAAATATATCTCAATTAAAATTGTATCTAATTTTAACCTAAAATTCAACGCTTTTGACCCCTTTACAAATTTTAGGCAACCCTGGAAAGAACCCCACAATGGCAATTTCTATCTTTTCTATAAAAAGATAACCTCTTATTTATTAATTCTTTATCTTGGTCAAGATATATTTCTTGCAATGCAAAGATTTTAATATTTTCTGAAAATATCTGTTTCCAGAGAAGCCTTATTCTTAATATAATCTCTGATGTTTTACTGACAGATTGATAATTATATCAAACATTTGTAATTTAATTTACAATAGTGCCACTATGTACTGAGCACTATTTTCAGAAATATATGAGCCAAAGTATATTTAATAACTAAAATCATTTGTTGTCAATGAATCACACAATTTCAATTTATGACAAATATCAAAACTTTTAACTTCCAAATACTAGGAGACAAATCTCTATCAACAAAAGATCCAAAGTGTAAATATTATTACTCCGATAGATGTATTTGCAAATAATTACGGATAATTGTTTTAGCATTTTTGTATCATTAATTTGCTCTAAGTGAAGCTAATTAATTAATAACTTACTTGGGGTTTGATGGGCTCATGGAAGTACGCCCATGGTTCTTTTCCTTCAGAAGATAGGTCTTAGATTCTATGAAGTTCAACCAGTGTGGAGGAGGAATTTGCAAGCAGCATCAATAACCGCAGTCCTATATTGCATAGGTGTGTTTGTTGCATCAAGCAGTATGGGGAGAGTAAATACTGAATGTCCTAGAGGACACAGGCATTGAATAGAGAATGACCTATTAGATATTTTGGACAGTGGAGAAGGAAGTGTGAAATGTCCTCTACCATGGATGGACACCAAGGACAGAAAGGCTGTCTTGTAATGCCCAATCTGCAGAGTTGAGAGTTCAATCTTGTATGGCCTATTCTCAATCTAGTTAAGGCAGTATCCAGTTATGATTTATATATGTATGTGGATGAGCAGAAGAATCCACCCTGAACTGTCCCAAGTGAGAGGTAAACAGGAAATTTTGAAGTTCCTAATCCCATATATTCCTATATACCTTGTTGTTTAATATACCTGTTTCTGCGATTTCTAGCGAGGTGATGGTGAGTGAATTAAGGTTGTGTGTGTAGTGAAAAATATATAAATAGCCTGCAGGAAAAAATTCCAAAGAATATCCAATAAAAATAATAAATTTATTAACATCCAAAGTTTCTTTAAATTCTCTTTAAAAAGAGAACAAATTTTTAATTTGAACAGATGCTTCAGAAATTCTCAGGAATAAGAAGAAAAAGCTCCTTGTAGAAGGCAGTGCAACTTCCCTTCAGCAAGCTTCTTGCCACCAGATAGAACTAAATATAAAAATGGAGGAATATTTTAGTTATTAATGTGAAAAATTGTGCTTAGGTGTAAAATTTAAAAATATAAATTATCAGTCTTCGCACAAAATGTGAACAATTTAAAATATGTATGTACGAAGAATGAAATATGGAAATGTTTCATACACCCAAGCAAATATAAATTTATAAGTTCTATCCTTTATTATTTATTTGGGATTGAGGTGCTAGGATAATAATCTTAAATATTATAATTGAGAAAAAGTTTAACACACAAGCACTGTTTATGAGAGAAACTCACCTTAATTCTCAAAACAATCCTTTGTTAGTCAAGATGACGAAGTTGTTGGAGTTATCTGACCATGCTCATCTCCTCCCGACAGCTCGCAGAAGGATGGCCAACATGATGTTCTAGGTATTCATGAAGATCTATCTAAAATCTCTTTCAAAATACATTATATACATATTCACAAATTCACAAAATATATATCTAAGAAAACGGAGAAACTGTGTACATTTTTCTCCTTTTGACTTTTCTTTCGACTCTTTCGACTGTTACGACTCGAGTGACTTGACACCAAAGACTGCAATGTCTCGACTCAATTCCTATGACTCTGATGTGTCGAATCAATTTATGACTCCTGAATCAATTCATGACTGACTGCTTTTTCATAGTGAAATTGAATAGGTTTTAATACTGAAAATGGTTGGTTGGTTGGTTTCTCAACATTTTAAGCGCTTGTACATTAAAAATCCCAAGCACCCAAAAATCTGTACACAATTTACAAATTTACCTTTTCTATTTAATTTGAAAAGGTAAAATTCTCAACAGTGTGTGAGTTGCGCTGCTTTGTCCACAATTTCATTGGGAGTGATACCTATATGTGAAGGTACCCACTGGAAATGTATTACCCAAGATGATGTGACTAACAATTTTAGGAGACATGAGTGAATGTGGTAGTATATTCTGTGGTATGAATGCGGTTTGGGAGTAGAGATGATTTGAAGAGCTGCCTTAGAGTCACCAAAGATAATTACATTTTGTGGAGGAAGGAATTGTTCCACAAAATACAGAGCCTGAAATATGGCATACAATTCAGCAAACACTATGGAGTGCTCTGGTAGAAGTTTCCAGGTTCTAGTGAGCTGAAAGTGAGGGAAATATATTGCTGAAGAGGTATAGGCTGGAGCAGATATTTGGGAACCATCAGTAAATATGGGATGGAAGTCAATGTAATTGGTGTTAAAAAGATTGAAGAAAAGCTGCTGACTTTCCTGTGGAGTATTCCTCCTGTTCCACTTCTCCAAAGAGAAACTGAAGAATATTTGAGAAAAACATGAAGGGAAAAGAGGAGTCACTGCAGAGCCAGGAGAGAACTGTGGAATTGATATTCCCTGATTAAGGTAGTGAGATACAGCCCAAACAACAAAATGTTTCGTGTCTTGTGCACCAGTTATGTAAACAGGGCAAATCCAGGAAAGAGTAATATAATTTATACAATGGGTGGGATTGTGGATAAGTTGAAACCTTATGAAGATATTTTGTAACTTGAATTTCTCGTTGGAGGTGAAGGGGAAGAAGACCAGTTTCTGCAAGTAGAGCAGCTATAGGGGAGGATCTGAAAGCTCTCAAGCATATTCGAAGAGCTGCATTTTGTAAAATATTGAGTTTCTTTAAGATTACTCTTTATAACTGCTTGATAATACTGGAGTAGTAGTACTCTATTAGCTCCCCAGTGCACCCCTGAAATTCTCTTCAACACATCGATTTGACAGGAAAACTGAAGATAGTCTATATGGTGTTTCCATGTTAAAGAAGGTCTATCAACATAAAGACCTAAGTATCTGTGCTTTGTTACAAAAGGAAGAGTTTTAAAGATTATAATAATTGTGGGTATAAAAGGAATTCTCCTAGTTAGGCACATTACTACACTCTTCTCAGGGTTGATATGGAGACCACAGGTGCTTGTCCAAAATGAGAATTTATGCACTGCCTGTTGTGTTATGGTTTCAGCTAGGGACCAACTGGGGCTGGAATTTTGCCGGGGTCAGGGTCACCCAAATTTGGCCTTCACCCAGGCCAGGGTTGCCTAAAATTTGTAAAGAGGTCAAAAGCACTGAAATTTTAGGTTAAGAAAATTAGATATAATTTTAATTGAGATTTATTTAATTATAAGGAAGGAGTAAAATAGCCAACATTCACTTAAATTAATGATTATTTGCATTTTCTCAAAAAAAAATATTAGAAAATTACAGATTTTGCACAATAAAAGTTTGAAAAACTGAAAAAATTTTTTTTTTTTCTTATTCACAAGTTATTCAACAAGTTTTCTTAGGTAAGACCCTACGTTGAAGTATTAAAAAATGTAAGATATGAAATCATAAATAATCCCATATTTATTGCTGTGTACAAATTTTTATCATTTAGCTACACTATTTCAAAATTATTATTTTGTTTATACTTTCAGTCAATATGGATAAAAGATTAGCTTCAGCAGTATGGGAGTACTTTACAATGTTTCAGGATAAGCTTGAAATAGATAAATGTAACATCTGCAGTCAGAAAATTAGAAGAGGACCTCTGGGTGCCACAAGTAAAAAATTTTCAACCAAATCTTTATGGGGCATCTAAAATCAAAACACAAAGATGAACATTCACTAGCAGAAAAGGAGAGGTCAAAAGAAAAAGAAAAGAAAAAGAAAATATTGAAAAAAAAGAAAAAAATCTTAATTTTCTTATATTTTATTTGAATTTTTTTATTATTATTATTTGACTGATTGAGCTGAAATTTTCAGGGTATGTGTATTTTTTCCTGAAGTTCCAAGTTGATTTCAAGCATTTTTCTGTCTATAATAGCAGTTTGAAAGTTAAATAGCTTTCAAACTACTATTTATAGACTCAGAAAAATGCTTGAGATCAACACAGAACTTTGTGAAAAAATGCATATACCCTGAAAATTTCAGTTGAATGAATAATGAGAACAGATTCTTGATATCACATCTAGAAAAAAAGTTATAAGCACTTGAAAAAAAACTTGCAAAAATCATACCCTTCCCAAGAAAAAAATTATTTAAAAAAACGCTACCTACTAATTTTTTTATTTTTGGATATTGTTTAGAAGAGGGACAGGGAAACAACTTTTATTTAGTGCATTATTAAATGCTATTTGTTTGAAGCAAGATATTGTCTCTCAGACTTTGGAAATTTTTGAAATTTGGTCAAAAATGGACCTTTTTGAGGCTATATCTTGAAACCAACGAATCGCATCAAATAAAGTATAGAAAGGAATTTGCAGCCCCATCCCTCCTCTATACACTTACCAAAAATAAGAAATGATATAATTGTAGTTTTTTTTTTTAATTTTTGTCAGAGAAGGTGTATTTTTTTTAAAAAATTTCGATAGTTAATCAGTTTTTGGCTTATAACATTTTTCCTATAACTCTGGGAACAAAAGTCTGTTAGAAGCTTTTGTATCTCATAAAATTATGAATATATAGTCCAAATTTCAGGTCACGAAATGATGATTTGGTTCTGCCATTCATTTGAAAAAGGGGCAAATTTAAAAAAAAAAAAACTTTTTTAACAGTTATAGGCTCAGAAAAATGCTAGAAATGGACTTTTTTCACTGGGAGAAAAAATATATACACTGAAAATTTTAAAAAAAATTTGAAATTGGAGTCCCCTTAAATATAATTTGCATTTTAACCCTGGCAGGCAAACCCTGGTTTTCCCTGATTTTTGGCCGGGACTGGGGCCCCAGTCAGTTCATAGTTTCAGTCACCACTAGTGAAGATGAGGAGACCAGGAGTGCTATATCATCTGCAAAAGCAAGAATTTTCACCTCTAATGAAAGAGGCATATTTTGTAGTAGGACTGTGAAAAGTAAGGGGATTTCACCTCCAATGAAAAGAGGTATATTTTGTAGTAGGACTGTGAAAAGTAAGGGGATTAAGATAGTACCCTGTGGGACTCCTCTGTGTTCGAAAATGTGATATTTGATTCTGAACAGAAACTGAGAAAGATCTGGCTTCTAAATAGTTTTTACACCATAAAAGAGGGCGAACATGAAGGCCTTTATGAGTGTAGCTAAAATTCTCAGATGCACATCCGAGTCAAATGCACTCTTGAGATCAATAAAGGTGACTATTGTAAATAAGTTAATTCAAAAAGCATTATAAATATGGTGTTCAAATTCAAGTAAACAGTCCACTGTGCCTCTCCTTGGGCAAAAAGCATATTGCAAAGGTGGAAACTACATCACTGGTTTCCACCCACCAAGACAAATGAGAGTGTATGAGTTTCTCATGCACCTTACCTGGACACGACAGAAGCTGAATGGGGCAGTAAGAAGAAGTCTGTGTAGAGTCTTTACCAGGTTTGAGAATGGGGATGATCAGAGAATGTGCCCATGCCTCAGAAAAGGTACCGGAACTCCAACAAAAGTTGATTAAATCTAGTAAAATTTGGAGAGATTGATCTGACATATGTTTTTGAAATTCATTCGGTATTAAATCCGGACCACAGCTTTCCCTGTTGATAAGGAGGTGATAGTCTGCTGTAGTTCTTTACATGAAAATGGAATAGAAAGGTCAGATGAGGGAAGATACAAAGCAATCAAGCAAATACAAAATACAAAACCAAAACAAACAAAATTTTCCAATATACGCCCAAGAGCAGTGTTGCCAACTTTCAAGCTTTAAATAATGCTAAATAAATGAAAATAATGCTGCAAAATGCTAACATTCTGCTAAATAGGAAAATAAAAATGCCAAGTCTCTATGTGTGTTCCACGAAATCAAGCGTGACGTCACGTTTAAGCCAGCGGCAGCGAAAATATTTAGCAGATTCTTTAATTTTAGTGGGACACTTCAATGCAGCAATTAACAGCTAATCTATATAAACAAACTTAAATAAATTTTAAAATCTAATTTGATCACTCATTTAATTAATTTAGTCAATCATTTAATTTAATTTATATCATAAAGGTCATATGTAGGAATAAAAGGGGGTGTTCCATTGCCAACATTCTTTAAGAATATTGAAGATTCTTAAAGCAAAGTGGCCCATGAAGCCTGTCCCACTTGATATTGCTGCAATATATTTTTGCTCTCGGCAACAAAAATTCAAGATAAAAATTTCTATCTTCAGTTTTCGCTGCCGCAATCTTTAATGGTCACGTGATGTAAGCAAACATTGAGGAGTTAGGCCAAGGCCTTCTTTTAGAATAAAAACTTTTTGTAAATATTATTACACAGATAGATTTGTTTGCAAATTATTTTGGATAATTATCTTAGCCTTTTCGGATAACTAATATTTTTCAAATGAAGCAAATTAATTATTATCAATTTTTCAAAATTTTGTTGGTTTCATCGTTTTCAATGATGGCTACCTCCAATGTCTTTTTAAAATCTTCGTTTGAATCATACGTTATCTTATATTTTTACATATGGCCTTAATGATATTAAATTAAGTGATTGCTTAAGTTAATTAAATGACTGATTAAATTAGATTTTAAAATATATTTATGTTTATTTATTTTTCTCGGTATCCGCCGTGGGCCCGTGTAACCCAAGGATCTTCCTCGAAAGATCCCACTGACAGGACGAAAGTCCTTCCTGGGGGAAGACGATTAGACGACGACGATTTATGTTTATTTATATATCAGCTGATAATTGCTAAAGCGAAGGGTCCCACGAAAATTCAAGATTCTTCAAGATATTTTTTCTGCAGTTGGCTTGATTTCATGGAACACACCCTAGAAAACGTACGAGTCAAACCACAGACTAAGTATATACAGTTAAACCATCAGATACGAGAAATAGTTGAGCTTTTGCTCCTTGTTCAGGGTAATTTTCGTTAAAAATGTAAACGGCAATGTTGTCATATTCCACTACACACCCATTCGCAGTACAACAATGACGTCACGAAATGTAGCCAATTAGGTACGCGTTCAATATATATATATATATATATATATATATATATATATATATATATATATATATATATATATATATATATATATATATATATATATATATATATATATATATATATATATATATATATATATATATATATATATATATATATATATATATATATATTATTATATATTTATTTTACCATTCACCTTTCCCACTCTCGTGGGGTGGTGCCCGTCACAGTTTGCTCACATACACACATCCACTCTCTATCTCCCCTCCCCTCTCACCACTGCCCTCCATCTCACTCTGTCCTCCGCGACTCTCCTACCTTCGTCCACATTCAAACCTCTCCCCCCAATATCTCCCTCACCCCATCCATCCACCTCGGCCTTCCCCTCCCCCTTCCTCCCTATATCTCGGATCTCATCACTCTACCCATCATCCTATTCTCATTCATTCTACACATATGCCCAAACCATCTTAATACACCCTCTTCCTGCTCTGAGCACTATTCCCTTCTTCCATCCACACATCTCCCTTATTCTTTCGTTTCTGATTCTATCTACCCTCCTTAACCCACATATAGCCCTCAATCCTTTCATCTCAAAAGCTTCTAATCTTTTCCTAATCTGAGCATTCATCCCCCATGTCTCACACCCATACATTGCAGATGGTAGACACATACTCTCAAACATTCTTACCTTAATTTCCTTTGATATTCTTCCCTTCTTCCAAACTTCTCTCAGTCCCCCCATCACTTTCATTCCCTCCATCACTCTATTCTTTATTTCCCCATCCATTCCTCCTTTTCCCTCCACTAACATTCCCAGATATTTAAACTCTTCTACCTCCTCAAATTTTTCACCTCCCACCTCGACACCCTTCCATTCCTCCCCTCTAGCTGCCTCATCCCTGCCCCCAATCCTCATCACTTTACTATTTGTTGAGTTTACCCTTAATCCCTTCGAGGCACATTCCTAACAAACTCCTTCACCAACATTCTCAATTTCTCCCCAGATTCCGCAACTAACACCGCATCATCCGCAAACAACAAGACACTTACCTCCCAATCCCTCTCTCCACTTCTCAACCTAATACCCTTCCCTTCCCTCTCCATCCCCCTAACAACACCATCCATTAACACATTAAACAGCCACGGAGACATAACACAGCCCTGCCTCAGTCCAATTCCCACTTCAAACCATTCAGTCAGTTCCCTCCTCACCCTCACCCTCGCTCTACAGTTCTCATAAAATGATTTAATTGCATTCAATAATCTACCTCTCACTCCTCCCTCCCTTAAAACCTCAAACAATTTCCTCCTACAAACTCTATCATACGCCTTTTCCAAATCCATAAAGCATACATACCCCACTTTATCTTTCTCACGCAGTTTTTCACCAATCATTTTCAGTGTAAACACCTGATCCACACATCCCCTACCTTCTCTAAAACCTCCCTGTTCCTCCCCAACTCTCTCTCTCTCTTGTCAATTCTTTCACTTTCGATACTAAAACTCTCACACAAATTTTCC
>SEYY01022621.1:110000-127500 GCA_009176605.1 Armadillidium nasatum | reverse complement strand
AAAATAAATAAAAGACTCTTTCATCAGTTTTGAATGGAAGATATAGAGTTAAATGATAATTGCCTCTGCATAGAGTTCAAAATTTTGATTCATACTTTTACAGAAGGAATTTGTGAAGAGTCTACTTGATCATAAATATTACTAATTATAATGAAGTAATTCCTGTTGAATGTGGAAGCAAACTACTAAAACCAGATATTGTCTCGGAAGAAAAGATGCATGCAAAAACATTTCCTTTTCAGTCTCCACTAGATCAGATATATCACATACTTCGTACACTCATCTTTCAGTTTAAGCAACATGAAAAGTAGCAGAGAGAATACTTAAGTACTTAAAAAACTATGGATTACGCTCTTTCCCATATGACCGAACCTCATAACTGACGCTGACTGGGGAACTGTGTTATTTACAGAAGATATCCTAGATATGCCTTGGTAAATGGAGGTACAGCTATGATCTGGTAGTTACAGGAACAAAGAACAGTGGCTCAGTCAAGTGTTGAGACCGAGTACATGGTTGACAAGAAGCTTTTTTTTTATGATGCTTTTTGACATAGAGTGGAGAGATATAATAGCATTAAGACTCTGCTATAATATGGTGTACTATAGGGCCAAAGAGTTCAACGTCTTGCATACAGTAGTACCCATCATTCTAGAACTAAACTCATAGATATTAGGCATCATTTTATCCACAGACTGTAAAAGAATGTAAAATCACCGCAAAATACTTACTTATTGGAACAATGCTCTTGGATATATCCAGACCAAACTACTGACTGCAATGAAACACCATTTTTTGTTGTGAAGGTTTCGAGCTCAATAAATAATGAATGTGAAATCTTCTCTATATGCTGAAAGGGGATGTGAAAGAATACGTCATCATGGCGAGGATTTCAGTGCTCAATAAATGTCATCCTTATATGGAATAATGGTTGGTACGCCTTGAAAGTTACTTTTATTGAAAATATGGTGCGTATATTTAATACTCTTTTAATCTTGTTCCTAGCATAAACGTTAACAATCATTAATTACTTGTTCTGTGTAAATATTTTATTGCATGTATATTAAATGTCGTTTAATGTCAAGTATCCTAATTTCTATCAAAAAAGATAATAATGATAATAATAATAAAAATAATAATAATAATAATAATAATAATAATAATAATAATAATAATAATAATAATAATAATAATAATAATAATAATAATAATAATAATTCATATTAATCATAGGTTAGAAAATGCACATAACCTCAGTTCACGGAACTGTTTTGTCACTTTAAATCCGTGGAATCTAAAAATCCAAATATCAACAAGATTTCAAATGAGTTTCTATTTTTCATTAATTTTAATAAATATATCACAACAAAAAAGAAATAAGGAATAAGTAGGAAGCAAAAGGATAGAATATAAAAATTTCAAATTTGAAAGAAGAACCAAAAAAAAAAAAAATAATAATAATAATGCAGGATATATACCAAGAAGCAATTTTACTTTGCTCATTTACGTATTTTCTTAACAAATTTTCTCCCCTCACTTAAGTTTTACATTGTGAGAATCAGAAATTCTACAAATTTAACTGCAATATATTATCCCTTTTCTTCTAAATTAATTAAGTGAAATTATCTAATAAAACATGATAGCAAAGGCAGGAATGAAGAGGTTAAGTAATATAATCATAAAAGAGAGTAATAATTAAATGGTGGATTCAATGAATAAAACTGTTTAAAAAATTTCAATTCGATTTTTTCTTTTTCTACTAATCGAGTGTTTTGGGATTTTTTTTTTTTTTTTTTTTGAATTGTCATTTCTTTTTTTAACCAAAATATGTGAAATTGTAAATGTATATACAAACTTCATGAACCTTTGATATTCAAATGATATATATATATATATATATATATATATATATATATATATATATATATATATATATATATATATATATATATATATATATATATATATATATATATATATATATATATATATATATATATATATATATATATATATATATATATATATATATATATATATATATATATATATATATATATATATATATATATATATATATATATATATATATATATATATATATATATATATATATATTATATATATATATATATATATATATTATATATATTATATATATATATATATATATATATATATATATAATATATATATATATATATATATATATATATATATATATATATATATATATATATATATAGATATATATATATATATATATATATATATATATATATATATATAATATATATATATATATATATATATATATATATATATATATATATATATATATATATATATATATATATATATATATATATATATATATATATATATATATATATATATATATATATATATATATATATATATATATATATATATATATATATATATATATATATATATATATATATATATATATATATATATATATATATATATATATATATATATATATTTATTTGACTTTTTCACCTTTCCCACTCTCGTGGGGTGGTTTTCCTCCACAGTTCCCTCACAATCGCACTCATCCCCCCTCACTACCTCCTTCCGTCTCACTCTGTCCTCCGCAAATCTGCTACCCTCTTCCAAACTCAAACTCCTTCCTCCCAAAATTTCTCTCACCTCATCCATCTATCTCCACTTTGGCCTACCTCTCCCCCTTACCCCCTCCACCTCGAATCTAAGTACCCTGTCAACCAACCTGTCTTCATTCATTCGACACATGTCCAAACCATCTTAGTACCCCTCCTCAGCTCTATTCATCATGCCCTTCCTCCATCCAAAAATCTCCCCTATTCTTTCATTTCTAATCCTATCTACCCTTTTCACACCACATATCGTTCTCAATCTCTTCATCTCAAACACATTCAAATTTTTCCTCGGCTGAGCATTTATCACCCAAGTTTCACCCATACATTACAGGCGGTAGACACATACTCTCAAACATTTTTACCTTTATTTCCTTGGAAATTTTCCCTCTCTTCCATACTTCCTTAAGCCTCTCATCACTTTCATTCCATCTACCACTCTATTCTTTATTTCCTTTCCAGTCCCCCTTTTATCTTCCACCAACATTCCCAGATATTTAAATTCTTCTCCCTCCTCAAATTTCTCCCCTCCCTCCACTTCAACACCTCCTCATTCCTCCCCCTTACCCCCACCCCAATTGTTGGATTTACTTTTAGTCCCACGTTCGCACAATTCCCCACAAACTCTCTCACCAAAATTTTCAACATTTCTCCAGACTCAGCCATCAACACCGCGTCATCAGCAAAAAGTAAAACATTTACCTCCCATTCAACCTCAACACTTCTCAACATTATACCCCTCCCTTCCCCCTCCATTCTCCTAACTGCACAATCCATCATCAGATTAAATAACCACAGTGACATTACGCACCCCTGTCTTAGTCCCACTTCTACATTAAACCAATCTGTGAGTTTCCTCTTCACCCTCACTCTTGATCTACAATTCACATAGAAGGATTTGATCCCCTTCAATAACCTCCCCCTTACCCCACTTTCCTTTAATGTTTCAAACAACTTCCTCCTACATACCCTATATATATATATATATATATATATATATATATATATTATATATATATATATATATATATATATATATATATATATATATATATATATATATATATATATATATATATATTCAAATCCATTAAACATACATACCCCACTTTATTTTTTTCACGTAATTTCTTATTAATCATTCTCAGTGTGAACACCTGGTTCACACATCCCCTACCCTCTCAAAAAACCCCTTGTTCTTCACCCACTTCCTCTCTAGTTAAATTATTTCATTCTTGTTACTAACACCTTCCCATAAATCTTACCTATCACACTCAACAGACTTATCCCCCTATAATTCTTACATGCCATCTTATCTCCTTTTCCTTTATAAATTGGTACAACACAGGGTCCTGCGACTCCTGAAGTACCCTCCCTTCTTCCCAACATACATTAAACATTCTAGTCAACCAGTCAACCATCACTGCAGGCCCCCCCCCTTATCATCTCTCCATATATACCTTCCAATCCTGACGATTTTCCTTTCTTTACCTTTCTTATCGCCGCTTTCACCTCCTCCCTACTAATATTTTCCTCTATATCCAAAATAACTTCTTCCTCATTATTCCTCACCTCTACTCCTTCTCTAATCTCTCTCCCTCCATTCAACAATTCATTAAAGTATATTTTCCATCTCTCCTACTTCTTCCTCATCCTGTAATATCTCCCCATCTTCCCCTTTCACTCCCTCTCTCCGTTCTTCCCTCCCCTTCTCACCCTATTTACTTCTTTCCAAAACATTTTATTTCTCCTTAAAATTTTCTATTAGCTTTCTACTCCACTCCTCTTCCACTCTCCTTTTTGTCTTCATAACTTCACCCTTCACCTCTCTACACCTCTCCTTATATTCCTCCCAATCCAGTCTCCTTTGTACCCAAATACCTGTTGAATGCATCCTTTTTTTTTACCATATTTCCCATCTCTTCGTTAATATATATATATATATATATATATATATATATATATATATATATATATATATATATATATATATATATATATATATATATATATATATATATATATATATATATATATATATATATATTTATATATATTTTTTATTTATTTATTTGGCGTTTACCGTGGCACAAAAGGTAGTGATTGATTCACGTGCTTTTGGCGCCTGCTCGATCTCGCTTGTGAATCCTATTCATATGCTACCTAAAAAAGTTCCTCACCTTGAATAAAACATTGTTCGTAGGTTGTAAAGTTGTTCAGTTTTATATATATATATATATATATATATATATATATATATATATATATATATATATATATATATATATATATATATATATATATATATATATATATATATATATATATATATATTATATATATATATATATATATATATATATATATATATAGGGGGAATTTTGTAGACAGTGCCAAGTGAGGTAAAACGAGGTGGGAGGAGTGCCAGCGAAAAGAGAGGGGAAACGAGTGGGGGGAGAAATTGTCCCCCCACAATCTTTCCTGAGGCATTTTTAATGGGATAGTGGGATAATGGGATAATTAATAGGATAATCCGATAGCATTCAGAAAATCACCTTAATTAATTAATTATGCTAATCCCTTAATCCTCGCCCGTTTTTCCTTTGTACGTGTCGCCAGGCACGTGCATCCCTTATTTGGCACTCATGGCTCTCAAGTACAAGTGCCATGGCCTATCTCATGCTCTTTCCTGAGTGCCATTTCTAGCATTTTCTAGCAACCTCTAGCACTTTCAATCACGTGGCATCATTGGTTAGGCTACGCCCACTTAGCATAAAGGGAGTGCCAGTTCCAACGACAGCTGGTACTGATAGTAAGGCTTCATCCGGCACCACATCGGCTACATCCGCCCACATCTGATGCTTCATTGGCTACAACCTTATACATCCGGGATCAATCAGGACGCAGGCACTCTCTGGATGACATATGCGCAAACACACACATACACACCTTACCCTGTGACGTCATGGCACGGGCTATCATGAGACTATGACGTCATCCGACATCCATTTTTTTCTTGATCACGTGGTTTTCATTTCCGTAGATTTTTTTGTTGCACACGTGATTTCTGTCTGCCATTTTGACCACATGGTTTCCACCATCTTGTATTTGGTTTCCGCCATTTCCAAGGTGATCAGTCACGTGGTTATGACTTCATAGACACATGGTCTCTTTTATAGCTTTGGTTATGGAGAGTTAAAGTAAATAAGTATGTAAATGTGATTGGTCATAACATAGACTAAGTGGTCATAAACAGGAGATAGCAAAAATGGATATCGATTGATTGAATACGTGAACAAGAGAAAATCTATGGGAATAAAAACCCCGTGGTTGTGGGAAAATTCTCGATGGTGAATGAAACCACGTGGTCAGAAATTCAAGATGGTGTATGGATGACGTCATAGTGTCATGATGGCTCATATAATCCGCAAAGTAATATAGGAATCAAAATCATAAAGAGTATAGGATGAAGTCATAAGTTAAATATATGTTTATTATGTAAAATATTACAGAGTTATTATGTTATAACTGTGTTTACATAATTATTATGTAACAATGATAATAGAAATACGATAAAGAAATGTATCTGAAGACAGTAGTTATACAAAATTATATAAATTATTATGCAATATTTTTGGTATTGTATGTAAATGTTCGCATGTATTGCGTTAAAAAATTGAAGAAAATATGAATAGAAAAGGAAAATAAAGAATTATTTCAGTTATAACTATGTGGTGAAGAAGGATGTTAACTTAGAATATATTATGTGTGTGTACAGTCGTCAACAGAAGTTCGTTCCTATTAGGCTGGAAATAAATATTTATATAAAATGGAAATCATTTCAGGTTCAGCCAATCACAGTTCAATTAAGCCCCGCTCAATGTTTTTATTTTCTTTTTATTCAAAATAGAGCTTTTATGAAATGATCTCCATTTTATATAAGAATTTATTTCCAGCCTAATAGGAACGAACTTCTGTTGACGACTGTACATGTGTACGGAGTAGAAGAGTTCTTATTCGCAATAAATGATTCGTATGTAAATGTTATGTAATAACCAAAAATACATAATTGTTATGTAACAATAGATGATTATTGTACAATCAATAAAATAATATCTGCTTCAAAGTCGGAAAAGGAAGGAAAAAGGTTGCGCGGGAATAGAACAATTCGCTCATTCTAAGGTATGATCCAGTTGGTGTAGTGGTAGCGTGATTGAATTCAGATCAGAAGGATGATGTTTCGAATCCTGGTCTCACAATAGATTTAAGTTCGTATCTTTTCCCTGAATATTGAAGGAAGTTTGATTTTCACTCAATAGATGACGCAACGGTGAAGAAAATATGGCGAGATATTTCAAAATCAAATCCAAGATGGTGGAAACCACTTGGTTAAGAAAAAAATGTGGAGAAACTAAACTTAAATTCAAGATGGAGGACTCCACATGACCAAGAAACAATAGAGGGAAAATTCATATTCAAGATGGCGGAAACCATATGAGAAAATCTACGGAGAAGAAAACCACGTTTTCGGAAAATCCCATATGGAGAACAAAAATTCAAGATATAAGATACCAAATCCAAGATGGCTGATGCCAAATCCAGGATGGTGGAAACCACGTGGTCAAAATGGCAGACAGAAATCACGTGTGCAAAAAAAATCTACGGAAATAAAAACCACTCAATAGTCTCATGATAGCACATGCCATAACGTCACAAGGTATGGTGTGTGTGTGTGTTCGCGGATGCGCACACGTGAGTGACGTTATCGTCGAAAGTGCCTACATACTGATTGGTCGAGGATGTATCCGGTTGTAGCCAATGACTAATCGGATGTGGCCGGATGTAGCCGGATGTGGTGCCGGATGGCGCCTTACCATCAGTGCCAGCTTTCGCTGGCACTGACACTGGCACTTCTCTCATACCAAGTAGACGTGGCCTAACCAAGGGTGTTAGAGGTTGCTAGAAAATGCTTGAAAAAGCTAGAAATGGCATTCAGGAAAGAGCATGAGTTAGGCCCTACCACTAGTACTTGAGGGACATAAGTTCCAAACAAGGGATGGCACGTGCCGCCAGGCACGTACAAAGGAAAAAGGGGCGGGCTTAAGGGATTAAAGATTTAAAAATGTAAAAAAGGGGCGTGGATTAAGGGTTAACATTATTAATTAAGGGGATTATCTGGATTAATTATTGGATTATCCATTATCGGATTAAAAATACATCACGAAAGAGCGTAGGTAACCAATTCCCCCTATTTTTTATTTTTATTTTATTTTATTTATTTATTTATTTATTTTTGGCGTTTACCGTGACACAAAAGGTAATGGTTGATTCACGTGTTTTCGGAGCCGGTTAGATCTCGCTTGTGGATCTAGTCAGATGCTACCTAGGATAGGGGAATGCCCGTAAGTTGTCAGCTCTTATATATATATATATATATATATATATATATATATATATATATATATTTTTTTTTTTTTTTTTTTTTTTTTTTTTTTTTTTTTATATATATTATATATATATATATATATATATATATATATATATATATATATATATATTATATATATATATATATATATATATATATATATATATATATATATATATATATATATATATATATATATATATATATATATTATATATATATATATATATATATATATATATATATATATATATATATATATATTATATATATATTATTATATATATATATATACCGATACCGATTCCGATATATAGATGATATATATATCATATATATATATATATATATATATATATATATATATATATATATATATATATATATATATATATATATATATATATATATATATTATATATATATATATATATATATATATATATATATATATATATATATATATATATATATATTATATATATATATATATATATATATATATATATATATATATATATATATATATATATATATATATATATATATATATATATATATTATATATATATATATATATATATATATATATATATATATATAATATAATATATATATAATTCAAGTCTGCTGAAAGAGGATTCGAAACCGAGACCTCTAAGAAGGTAAGTCAAAGCGCTACCAACTGAACCACTTACGTATATAATATCTGTGTTTAAAAGAGGATTGAAGCTGACCTATTACCTCTGAGTCCGAGTGCAGTCGGGGGGATCCTTTGATTTGATCTGCGTGAGTCGTATTTTATGAGCCTTCTCATTGTGATCTCCTTTTGTACTGTCATGGCTCAGTTGGCAGGGCTTTGACTTATTATCTTAAAAGTCTCGGTTTCAAATCCTCGCTCAGCAGACTTGAATTTTGCATAAAATCTATCGCGAATATATATTAAATATTATATATTATATATTATATATATATATATATATATATATATATATATATATATATATATATATATATATATATATATATATATATATATATATATATATATATATATATATTATAGGAAAATTTAATTTTTATAAAAATAAATACTTAAAAACTGTATTATATAAAATATATTTATATATTATATATATATATATATATATATAATATATATATATATATATATATTTATATATATATATATATATATATATATATATATATATATATATATATATATATATATATATATATATATATATATATATATATATATATATATATATATATATATATATATATATATATATATATATATATATATATATATATATATATATATATATATATATATATATATATATATATATATATATATATATATATATATATATATATATATATATAATATATATATATATATATATATATATATATATATATATATATATATATATATATATATATATATATATATATATATATATATATATATATATATATATATATATATATATATATATATATATATATATATATATATATATATATATATATTATATATATATATATATATATATATTTATATATTATTATTTTTTTTTATGTCTCCTCCGGTGGGCAAAGGCCGGAGGCCTACCAAATTCCACCGGAGTTGGGAAAATCTATCATGGTCGATGGTGGCCGACATGTCCAGATACACGGCGTTTGAAAGTATGCAAGTCAAAGGAAGTTGGGAAAACAGATAAGGGAGTGTGTTCCAGACTTTACCAGTAGAGTATATGTAAGACTTGAGCATAGCGGTTAAGTCTGGGGTCGGAGAGTTGGACAGAGAAAGGATGAGAATGTGTAGAAAGGCGTGTCGCACGAGCTCTTCTCAATGGAGGAGGTATGCAACGAGAGAGTTCAGAAGAGCAGTGTCCGTTGTAATAGCGATAGTAAAGAGAGAGTGACGCAACAATTCGACGGGCAGAAAGAGATTGGAGAGAGTTAGTAAGAGCAGGAGAGTTGATGAGACGAAAAGCCCTAGACTCCACCTTTTCAAGGAGCTGTATGTGTGGAACCACCCCAGATGTGTGAAGCATACTCCATACAGGGCGAACAACACCCTATAAGAGCAAGCAACTGGGGTGGCGTGAAGAAATTCTGAAGGCGCCTCAGAACACCCAACCTCTTAGAAGCTTGTTTAGAAAGAGAAGTAATGTGATCTTTCCAAGAAAGATCACGAGAAAAAGAAACACCAAGAATATTAAGAACAGATGAAGGTTTGAGTTGTGTTTTCGAAGAAGATATCATAGTTGTGTGGAAGATTGTGTCGAGTAGAGAGATGGAGGAATTGAGTTTTTGAGGCATTGAAAACAACCATGTTTCTCTTGCCCAATTTGAAATACGAGAAAGATCAGAGGTTAGTTGTTCCAAGGCTACCCTTCTCGAGTCTATCAACTGCTGTTGGGTGGGACGTTTTTCAAAATGGAAGGAATTAATGAAGGGTGGAGTCATCAGCATAGGAGTGGATAGGAGATGAGGTGATAGAGAGAAGGTCATTAATGAAGAGTAGAAAAAGTGTTGGTGATAGGACAGAACCCTGAGGAACACCACTATTAATAGATTTAAAGGATGAACGGTGGCCGTCTACAACAGCTGCTATAGAACGACCGGAAAGGAAAATTAGCGAGAAGATCACAGAGAGAAGGATAGATACCGAAAGAGGGAAGTTTAGAAATCAAAGCTTTGTGCCAGACTCTATCGAAGGCTTTCGATATGTCCAGTGCGACAGCAAAAGATTCACCGAAATGCCGAATAGCGGAGGACCAAGAGTCAGAGAGAAGGGAAAGAAGATCACCTGTAGAGCGTTTCTTACGAAAGCCATACTGGCGATCAGAGATAAGATTAGAAGAATTGAGATGTTTCCAAATCTTCCTGTTAGGATAGATTCGAAAACTTTAGAGAGAACGGAGGTCAAAGAAATAGGACGGTAGTTGGAGGGTTGAGAGGGGTCCCCCTTCTTCGGCACAGGTTGAATGAGCGCACGTTTCCAGCAAGAAGGGAAGGTTGAAGTAAAGGACAAAGACGAAATAGTTTACCGAGGCAGGGTGCAAGCTCGGAAGCACAAGTTTTGAGATCAAGGAGGAATACCATCAGGATATATATAGATATATATAATATATATATATATAATATATATATATTATATATATATATATATATATATATATATATATATATATAATATATATAATATATATAAGAAAAAAAAACAAATAATATCGTAATTTCTTCCAAAAAAAAAAAAAAAAAAAAAAAAAAAAAAAACAATCCAACCTAACACGAATCTATAACAAACTGTTTCATTTTTAGTCTGTTATATTTAAGAACTTCTTAAAAGGACAAAACTAGCAACTTCACATTTTTTAAACATTAGAAACTAATGTCCAAGTTGCCAAAAACTTCAGAAGACAGACTGGCAACTTCATAAAAACTGCTATTCAAATTTGGCATACTTTTTTTTATAAGTTGCTATATCTGTCTTATTATTTAAGAACCAATACTTTGGCCTTTATTGAGGACTCTGATTTTAGAGCCCATATTTTCATAATTGCAATGTGTCAAAAAAAATATCGTACCTACAAATTTGCAATTGCAAAACGCATTTAATTCTTATTTTCTTTATTGATTTATACTTTTTATGTATTAAGTTGTTAAAAAATGAATTTAAATCACTTTCTGTGACAAAAATTTAATTTTTATATAAAACATCCTACGCCTGGTATTTTTAATTTGGAGGGGCTGCAGCCCTGGAGCCCATATATACGAGCCGCCACTATATATATATATATTATATATATATATATATATATATATATATATATATATATATATTATATATATATAATATATATATATATATATATATATATATATATATATATATATATATATATATATATATATATATATATATATATATATATATATATATATATATATATATATATATATATATATATTATATTATATATTTTTTTTTTTTATTTTTTTTTTTTTTTTTTTTTTTTTTCCCGCAATCAGGATTCGAAATCATTGCCAAAACAGCCGCTGTTAGACAATGTAAAGAAAGCCCTACCACCAAGCTTCCCCGCCTTCCTAAAGAGAAGGCATAGTAGCTCTTCTGCTTCAAATCACTGTTAAAACTTGGTACCTATTCGAATCCATAGGAGGGTGTTTGGAACCCCTAATGGGGCTACTATATATATTATATTGCTAATTTAGTTGCAACAGTTTTTGTGCCCATTTTGGCGTTGCTTGATTGTTGGCGTTGCTAATAAGGCAGAATGCATTTCCGTATGGCGAACGTTATATCGGAATGGCTTGTACCCTTTCCATCTATGGCGGGTGCAACACCTTCAAGTAGACGAAGCTAAATGATTTGAATTTTGTCGAAGGATACTTTCTATTCGCCGCTTGCTTAATACCATTTATTTGTCCACCGATGAAGAAACTTTCACTTGTGAAGGCATCAACAACATCCATTTTAACCTACAAAGATAGTTAAACAAAAATCCACATGCCTTTGTGGAATCAAGTTTTTAGAATCGCTTTTCTGTTAATGTGTGGTGCGATGTGATCATTGACTTAAGTTAATTGTGCCTATTATCTTGCCATATCGTCTCACAGGGCGCATGTCTCTAGACCTTTTACAAAACGAATTTCCACTATTATTAGGGGATCTTCCTTTTGCCAAAAGGTTGCGTATGTTCTTCCAGCAAGACGGAACCACCACACCCTCTACTCTTCGGGTGACAGCATCTAAATAAAATATTTCCCAAATGATGGATGGGCCTCTATGGTCACGTTCACTGGTGACGAAGGTCTGAAGACCTTACACCTGTAGGTTTTTGTTTATGGAGATGGATGAAAACTGAAGTGTACAAAATACATGTAAACACAAGAGAGTAATTGGTCATTCACATTCACATCATAAAAGAAGACCAGGGTACAACAAGATAGAGTTACACGTTCATTTGACAAGAGAGTTGAAAAGTGTATCGAAGCCAGTGGTGGAGGTATGCAATATTTACTGCGAACCGATGCATTGTGGTAGAATTGTATATTCTTTCATTTGATTAATCAATAAACCATCTGTATTTCATTAATAGCCTTTATAGGAGTATTTCATATTTCCACACCAATTGAAAATTGGCAAAATTTAAATAATTTCATGTCCTACAGGAAATGTCTAATTTCAAGTCAATTATGAATATTACAATGAATAACTTACTATGTATTTATGAATACAACGGAATTAATTTGTAATAAAATGTTACTATTATAATACGGTAAATATCAACTCTTGTAACTAAAATGACTATTTTCACACCCATTGAAATTTGGACACATGTTTATGAGAATATTTTCACTCGAGATAGTAAATACTATCATCTCCTAAATTCTTTGCTATTCCTCTTGAAATATTATATATTAGTGATGTATGTGACATCCGCATGCGCATCTTCATTCGCATCCGCATAACATCTGCATTAAATTTGACATCCGAATCCGCATCCGCATCTGCAATTCATGATTTTGCAATATCCGCATCTGCAATTATTAATTGCGGATGTTGTGGCTGCCTAAAATTTTGAAATTTGTTGTCTAAACTTTGACTAATTTTTTTGGATAGCATGAATAAAATAAAAAATTTCACACACACACACACACACACACACACACACACACACATTGTCTCCTACTCTATTCATATCACAATGGTTGCTAGGGCGGCTTCAAAGAAGCTGGGAGTTCTGTTTAGACTGCGAGAATTTTTTCCTTCCTCGCAGTTACTCCAATTATACAAGGGTCTCATCCGCCCTTGTATGGAGTACTGCTCTATATCTGGGTGGCTCAGGTTTCACCGTCTTTGGATAGGGTTGAGTCAAGGCTAACTTATGTTTCTTTCTGATCGTGGAGGACAGTTTACCACTGATCTATTCAAAAGTGTTTGTTAGGAGCTTTTCTATGGGTACTACAGCGGCAAATGCTCGAGGGAAATATCCACCCGTGTACCTCCACTTTTACGGCGCCCTCGCAGCACAAGGGGTGCAATGTCCGTGCATCAATTTTGCGTGGACATAGGCAACTCCAGGCTTGTCTGCTGTGGTGCCTCTTTCCTTTCTGCCACCTCCGTTTTGTAGAACTCTCTTCCATCTTTTGTATTTCCCTCCGCATTTAATTCAATTTCTTTAAAGCCCGCGTCTGCGCTCACCTAAGAAATTTGCGTTAGGTGGGTACTGTAAGGGAGGTTTTCATTTTTTGAATTTTGTGCTCTTTTACTTTCATTTTTATTCTTTTAGCACCCCATCCTTGAACAGGTCTTTGTCCGTGAGTGGTGGTGATGTGTGTAAAAAAAAAACAACACACACACATATATATAATATATATATATATATATATATATATATATATATATATATATATATATATATATATATTATATATATATATATATAATATATATATATATATATAATCTTCCTTTCCTACCTCTTATTCGCCTGATGTTTGTTGTAACACTCCAAAAAAACTATCTTTTATTCAGTTCTCTAATTCAACCCTGAACGACTCCGGCAATCCTCCTCCTACTTCTTCTCCTCTAAGATTCCCCATGCCTTTACCTGTGATTACATTTGATCAAGTGCATGGCCTTCTGAAATCTATGAAAGTTAGGAAGGCGAGCGGCCCAGATGGCATCCCTCTCAAAATTTTAAGGGAGTGTGCTTCTCTATTCCTCAATACTAGTATTTCCCCTCAGTGTTGGAAACGCGAATATTCCAACCTATTCCGAAAAAAGGCAGACGCTCTGATCCTTCTAACTATCTCCCTATAGCTTTCACATGTATTCTGTCTAAGATCTATGAAACTCTTCCCAATTCTCAATTCTGCGATCATCTGAAATCCCATTTCCTTCTTTCAAAGCATCAATATTGCTGGCTTTCGATTTTCGAGGTCTACTGGTATTATATTTCCTATCTCACAGACTTATGGTCTTCTGCCCTTAGGGACCATGGGGAGACGTGTGGTAGCGCTTTACATGTGTAAGGAATTTGACTGCATGGATATTAGAGCATTACTGCTTTTCAAACTCCCCTCCTTCTCTTTGCTTACTTATATCTAGCTTTTTTTCTAATCGCTCCATTTCGACTGTTGTTGACGGGGTGACCTCTCCTTCATTTCCTGTAAATAGTAGTGTTTCTCAGGGTTCCGTCTTGTCTCCTACTCTATTCTTACTTTTCATTAGTGATCCTCTCTGCGTCTGATCTAATACTATCCATTCATATGCCAATGACTCGACCCTACTTTCTTCTACTCATTTCAAATCTGCTCCCTCATTTGCATCTAGAGTTGCCTCTGGTCTTCATCTTTCCGATTCTATGCTTGCTGATCTGAAGAGAATTTCCAAGTGGGATCGTCTCAACCTTGTGAAATTAAACTCTTTAAAAAGTCAACTTCTTGAAATCTCCCTCTCAAAAAAGAAAAAACAAAACTAACTTTTCTATTTCTTTCGATAGTTTTGCCGTCTCTCCTGTCAAAGTTTAAGAAACTTATAAATTGTTCCGCTCTTTCTAATTCAATTGACCTTTTATCTTTGCGACGTGACGTTAGTGCCTTATCTCTTTTCTATTGGCTACAGCGGTAAATGCTCGAGGGAACTGTCCACTCGTATACCTCCCCCTTTACGAAGGCCTCCTAGCACAAGGGGTTCATTGTCTGCATATAAATTTTGTGTGGACATAGGCAACTCTAGGATTGTCCGCTGTGATTTCTCCTTTCTTTCCGATCATTTTTTCTTAATTTCCTCCTGAATTTAATCTCAATTACTTTAAAGCTCACGTCTGTGCTCACCTATAGGTGTGACTTGCAGAGTTTTTCTTGTTATTTATTGATCTAACACCTCCTTAATGGGGTATATATATATATATATATATATATATATATATATATATATATATATATATATATATATATATATATATATATATATATATATATATATATATATATATATATATATATGAGTATATTTTTGAATACTGACTGAAGAGTTAACATAATAGACAGACAGCGAGTGACATATTTAGGTTTGAAACATTTGGATGTTTGTTGCAAGTTTTCCTTTTGATTTATTCTGATATATAAAATTCTTTTTAGTTTCTCGTTTTTCATCTGCTCTTAAAAAGAGGAATAAACAATTACAATAATTGTCAAGGGAGGAGGAGGGAAGGAATTTATTATAGATAAAAGTAAAATATTTTCTCTGTTGCGCAATATGATTTCTTAAATGATGTGCAGGAAATGGTCCGAAAATGAAGTGTAAAAATATTTTATTGAAAGACTAAAGCATTTATTGGTTTCATATGTTGCTGAAAACATTTTTTCAACTTCATTCAAAAAGATCTTGTGGAATCTTCAGACCAAGTTCGTGAACAGCAGAAAATCTTCATTAAGAAATAGCGTAAACTGTCTTTTGTAATTTAGTTACTTACAAATGAAATTCGAATTAATTTTTCATTTATCTTCCGTTTAAGAGCTGCGGAAATGTCATTTTGCGCTAATTTAATGGTAAATGATTTTATTATTATACATATAAATACCTTTGTAATCATTGGCGTAGGGTGTTGGGGGTGGGGAGAATATAGGTGGTTGGAAACACCTCCCTGCTCGAAATTTCACAAACTATATATAACTAAAAAAAATTTCCTTTTTTAGTCATCATGACAGTATATAATATATATATATATATATATATATATATATATATATATATATATATATATATATATATATATATTATATAATATATATATATATATATATATATATATATATATATATATATATATATATATATATATATATATATATATATATATATATATATATATATATATATATATATATATAATATATATATATATAATATATATATATATATATATATATATATATATATATATATATATAATGTGTTTGTAAATAGAATTCATGAACCCTCTCCCATCCTCCGCTTGTGTTCTTACCTAATACATTTTTGTATTTTAAGAAGTAATCTTATTAAGTATAAATAATATAATTGTTATCTATAGTTTTTCACCAAGTATATATATATATATATATATATATATATATATATAATATATAAATATATAAATATAATATATATATAATATATATATATATATATATAATATATATATATATATATATATATATATAAATAAATATAATATATATAAATATAATATATATAATATATATATATATATATATATATATATATATATATATATATATATATATATATATATATATATATATATATATATATATATATATATATATATATATATATATGTATATATATGTATATATATGTTTGATACCCGTA
>SEYY01022621.1:100000-102500 GCA_009176605.1 Armadillidium nasatum | reverse complement strand
ATAAGACTATTTATGTGTAGTTTTTAAAGGAAAGTTTATAATCGAAAATAACTCCTAATAATTTTGCATATGTAGTTCTATTTATGGTTATAGCTTTTGCCATGACACTTAGTTTGATATGAGTTTTAATGTTTGTCATTATTAAGTATTGTGTTTTTTGTAGGTTAAGGAAAAACCTGTTTGCCTCTACCCATGTTACAATATTAATTTATTTACTTTTGTGTTTAGTGTATCTATTTTAGTGTATCTAGTATTGCGGTATCATCAGCGTATTGGGAATGTGAATAATTATGACAATTTTGGAAGGCATTTGTATATATGTTAAAGAATAGTGGACCCAAAATAGATCCTTGAGGCACTCCTTGAGCAATTGGAGCGAGAGAGGATGCGACATCTCCTAACTCCTAATTAATAATAATAATAATAATAATAATAATAATAATAATAATAATAAAAGCAATAATAATAATAATAATAATAATAATAATAATAATAATAATAATAATAATAATAATAATAATAATAATAATAATAATAATAATAATAATAATAATAATAATAAATAATTAATAAAAATTAAAAAAAAATTTTTTTTTTTTTTTTTTATTTTTTTTATTTATATATATATATATATATATATATATATATATATATATATATATATATATATATATATATATATATATATATATATATATATATATATATATATATATATATATATATATATATATATATATATATATATATATATATATATCAAATTTAATTTTTAAACCACTAGATTAAAAGAGTAAAAAGTAAAACACTAAAACGAGATAACAAAGATTAAAAAAGAGCATAACAAAGATAAAGATTAAAAAGAAACACGGTCTGACGTTTCGGAACTAAACCTATCGTTCCCTCATCGGAGACACAAATAAGAAGAAACAGGAGAGTGGAGACTTTTTAACACGTAGAAGTACGATAAATTCTGGTTTTCAAAATTTAATAAAAACAAACTAACTGGGGGTGGCTGGCGTACGAAGATATTTTTTGAAAATGGATTTTAAAAAATTTCCAACTACGTTATCAATTTCAAAGAAACCTGTAGAAATATTAAAATTTTTAGTATATTTTATAAAGAAAGACTCCACAAGTCTATTGAGGTTTTTTGAATTGGAAGAAAAAATAAATTTAATATTATTCCATTTATTGCATGTTGTTGAGTGATATGAAGAAAATTGCATTACTATGGTTATACCTCCTGATGTCAGCCTTATGTTGTTCAATGCGTGTGTTGAGAGTTTTTATGGTTTCTCCGTAGTAGGCCCCTTGACAAGTGTCGCAGGGAACTTTGTAAACCCCCCCTGATTTTTCTATATGAGAGGTGGAATTCGAAATTAAGGAACAGGCTAACTTGTCGGGAAAGGTAAAAACAATATGAATATTATATAAAGATTTCAAGGAAAACCGCAAAGAAGCAATGGATTCTGCATAAGGTAATATAAGTTTATTAGAAAGTTGGGAGCGAGGTTCTGGATTATTGTTATTATAAAAATGGGATAAAGCCTTATGGTGCTGCTTAGAGATGAAATGATGCGTATATCCCAGGGAGAGAAACTGGTGAAATATAAAAGTGATTTCTTCATCCATAAAAACGGGATCTGTAAATCTTAGAGCCCGGGAAAAAGTATTGAAAATGATGTTTTGTTTTATATAATTGGGATGATCGGAAAAAGAGTGCAGGAGTTGATTGCAAGAAGTGGGCTTTCTATAGATTTTGAAGGAAAGATTGGTATCATTTTGACATATAAGGAGGTCCAAGAACGGAATGTTGTTATTATTTTGAGTCTCATAGGTGAATTTGATAGAATCGACTAAAGCTATTCATTTGCATTAAGAAATTGTTGAACGGGAAAATTCATTTGGAATTATGGCTAAAATGTCATCAACATAACGAAACCAACAGTGGATATTGTTATATAGAGGGAGTGTGGTTATAAGTCTTGTTTCATAAAATTCCTATATACAAGTTTGCAACTACTGGGCTAAGGCTGTTTCCCATGCCTGTACCGAAAATTTGTCGGATAATATTTATTATTAAAGGTGAAAACGTTTTGCCTCATACAAATCTCGATTAATTTAATGAAATTGGGAAGTGGGATGGGGAGTTCAGTATTGAGTAATTTTTGAGTAAGGAAATCCAAAAATTGGGGAATAGGGACATTAGTGAATAGGCTTGTTACGTCAAAACTAATAAGGGAGTGGTCATGAGGAATTCTATTGCCAATTTTTCTTTAAAATGTAGGGTGTTTTTTATGTGGGAAGAGGAGATGGTACCCAGCAACGGAGAAAGCGATTTGGTGAGCCATTTGTCAAGTTTTGAAAAATTATCGTTACTACAAGCTATGATGGGACGAAGAGGGACACCATTTTTGTGGAGTTTAGGAATGCCATAGAAATACGGGAGTGTTGGATTATGGACGACGAGTTGTTTATAAATCTGCAGGTGGAGAAG
>SEYY01022621.1:67500-95000 GCA_009176605.1 Armadillidium nasatum | reverse complement strand
AGCTAATATATTTGTGAATATATAATTTATAAATTTTCAGGTCATTTTGATAAGTGGTTTGGCCCCACCATTTATTTTAAAATGGGGAAAATTTAAAAAAAAAAAAAATTTTTAAACCGTTATAGATACAGAAAAACGTCAGAAATCGATTTTTTTTCAGCACGTTGAAATGCAGAGACCCTGCAAATTTTCGGGTAATTGGTCGAAAATTTTAAAATTTTTGAAATTGGATCCTCCCCTTATCACTAATTTAAATCAGTAGAGTTACGCACAGTATGTATTTAAATCAGTAGGGTTCCGAACAGGATATATATACCGCCAATGGCTTTCATCTAGATCTCATGATCCAGTTGGTAAACTCATTTATGACTTTCCTATCTAGAATAACTTTGAGCAGTTGGTGCAACTCCCTTCCCGTTTCCCTGACCATCTTGGTGATGAACCCAACATACTTGATATTTTCTTAACCTCTTATCGTTCTCCTTATACTGTTAAACTCTTTCCTCCTCTGGGTTCATCAGATCACCTTCTTATCTTTACATATTGTCTGTCTCTTCAAGTCTTCCGCAAGAACGGTCATGGAATAATTACTGTTTCCTTGGGAGGGGTTCCTCGGAGTGTGCAGAGCTTATATCCGAGGTGATTCTCTCTGCCACGAAGGCGTACATTCCATATTCTTTCCCTTCTACAAAACCAAACAAACTTTGGTTTAACTCTGCTTGTTCTCGCGCTATCCGCCTCAGGGATGCTATCTTCAGGGACTATCGTCGTCATCTAACTCCAGAAACTCACACAACTTATATTTCATCCCTGAATCGTGCAAAATCTATCCTTCGTAGCACTAAAAACTCCTTTCTCCGTAGAAAATGCAATAATCTTTCTGGTTCCTGTTATTCACGCTCTTTCTGACATTTTGCAAAAAAATGTCAACTCTAGCTTTGCTTCTTCCTCTTTCCCTACTCTAGTATCTTCTGACGGTTCAACTGCCGTTTTTCCTTCTACTAAAGCTGAACTCTTCGCTCAAACGTTTGCCTATAATTCAACCTTAGATGATTCCGGAGCTATTCCTCCTCCTTCAACCCCCTCCAACTCATTTATGCCTAAAATTGCAGTTTCTTCTAAAGATATCAATTCTGCTCTCTCTGAGCTTAACACTAAGAAGGCGTATGGTCTTTATGGTATTCCTCCTGCGGTTCTCAAAACTTGTGCTTCCGAGCTTGTACCCTGCCTTGGTAAACTATTTCGTCTATGTCTTTTTACTTCAACCTTTCATCCTTGCTGGAAACGTGCGTTCATTCAGCCTGTGCCGAAAGGGGAACCCTCTCAATTCTCTAACTACCGTCCCATTTCATTAACCTTCGTTCTTTCTAAAGTTTCCGAATATATCCTTAACATGAAGATTTGGAAACATCTCATTTATTCTAATCGTAGCTGTTATCGCCAGTATGGCTTTCGTAAGAAACGCACTAGTGGTGATCTTCTTTCCCTTCTCTCTGACTCTTGATCCTTAGCTCTTCAGTATTTCGGTGAATCTTTTACTGTCGCGTTGAACATACTGAAAGCTTCCGATAGAGTCTGGCACAAAGCTTTGATTTCTAAACTTCCCTCTTTCGGAATCTATCGTTCTCTCTGTGGCCTTCTCTCTGATTTCCTTTCTGGTCGTTCTATAGCAGCTGTTTTAGACGACCACCGTTCTTCCATTAAATCTATTAATAGTGGTGTTACTCAAGGATCTGTTATATACCAACACTTTTTCTGCTCTTCATTAATGACCTTCTCTCTGTTGCTTCATCCCCTATCCACTCCTATGCTGATGACTCCACCCTTCATTACTCTTTTCAATTTGAAAGGCGCCTCTCCCTACAACAGTTAATAGACGCAAGGAGAGTAGTCTTAGATCAACTAACATCTGCTCTATCTCGCATTTCAAATTGGAGCAGAAAAAAACATGGTCGTTTTTAATGCCACCAAAACTAATTTCCTCCATCTTTCTACTCGACACAATCTCCCACACAACTATGATATCTTCTTCGAAAGCACACAACTCAAACCTTCATCCCTCCTTAATATTCTTGGTGTTTCTTTTTCTTGTGCTCTTTCTTGGAAAGATCACATTACTTCTCTATCTAAACAAGCTTCTAAGAGGTTAGGTGTTCTGAGCCGCCTTCAGAATTTCTTATCACAACCACAGTTGCTTACTCTTTATAGGGGTGTTGTTCGCCCCTGTATGGAGTACACCTCACACATCTGGGGTGGTTCCACTCATACAGTTCTCCTTGAAAAGGTGAACTCTAGGGCTTTTCGTCTTCTCAGCTCTCCTGCTCTCACTAATTCTCTCCAGTCTCTTTTTGCCCGTCGAATTGTTGCATCACTCTCTCTATATTATCCCTGTTACAATGAACACTGCTCTTCTGAACTCTCTCGTCGCATACCTCCTCCACTGAGAAGATCTCGTGCGACACGTCTTTCTACACAGTCTCATCCTTTCTCTGTCCAACTCTATGATCACAGACTTAACCGCTATGCTCAATCTTGCATGTACGCTACTGGCAAAATCTGTTATATACTCCCTCCATCTATTTTCCCAACTTACTATGACTTACACACCTTCATATTACGTGTATCAGGACATGTCGGCCTTTAATTTGACGCGGGTTCACGATTTTATCCCAAACACTGGTGCAAAGGTAGTAGGCCTTTGGCCTTTGCCCACCAAAGGTGGTATATATATATATATATATATATATATATATATATATATATATATATATATATATATATATATATATATATATATATATATATATATATATATATATATATATATATATATATATATATATATATATATATATATATATATATATATATATATATATATATATATATATATATATATATATATATATATATATATATATATATATATATATATATATATATATATATATATATATATATATAATATATATATATATATATATATATATATATATATATATATATATAATATATATATATATATATATATATATATATATATATATATATATATATATATATATATATATATATATATATATATATATATATATATATATATATATATAGAAAGAAAATATGGAAATTATGCTAGCGGCTAAGAAATTAAAAGGAAATTCTGTATAAGAGTTTGCTTCATAACAACAACAACAACAACAACAACAAAATAATAATAATAATAATAATAATAATAATAATAATAATAATAATAATAATGTATTTATTTACACATGCTCACAAACAAAACCAATAAAATGAAGTGCCATTTTCGATATAAACGCACTATATTTTAAACCTGACACCGTCGTTTAGTCGCCCTTCTGCGTATTTGGAAACACTTTTTTTTGTTTCATTAAACTCTCTCTCTCTCTCTCTCTCTCTCTCTCTCTCTCTCTCTCTCTCTCTCTCTCTCTCTCTCTCTCTCTCTCTTCTCTCTCTCTCTCTCTCTCTCTCTCTCTCTCTCTCTCTCTCTCTCTCTCTCTCTCTCTCTCTCTCTCTCTCTCTCTCTCTCTCTCTCTCTCTCTCTCTCTCTCTCTCTCTCTCTCTCTCTCTCTCTCTCTCTCTCTCTCTCTCTCTCTCTCTCTCTCTCTCTCTGTGTTCGCTTTCAAGTCTATCTTGGAGACTTGAAAGATTTCTCCAATTTTGTGAGAAATCATTCTATTTGCAGAGGGAAGTGAGTGACGAGTAAAGATAGGTAGATAGATAGATAAAAAGATTGTTTCATGGGAGGCAAAACAATGTTCTCAAGTATAAAATTTGCATTTCATATACATAGATGGAACTTTGCCAAATTTAAAATTCACAAATGAAGAAGTAATATAGGCTATTAGAAATTAACACCCCATTTTCAGCCTTCGTCTCTATGTGGTAAGCGTGAAGGAATCTTATGATGTGATAAGTCACAAGAAAGAGCAAACAATTTTTAAGGAAATATTTTTCTATCGAGAAAAAATCACTTTTATTTGCAATGTGAATGTTAAATAATTTAAACTTGTTTGCTGATATATATATATATATATATATATATATATATATATATATATATATATATATATATATATATATATATATATATATATATATATATATATATATATATATATATATATATATATATATATATATATAGGGTGGGTCCTTATGATGCGTGAATTTTTTTTTTTAAAAATCTGACTCCTACCTTCCGAATAAGTTGCTATGGTAGTAAAAACTGTCTGTTTAAAATATTTTAAGAATTGATGAATTAGAACATATTGTACATCATCTTCAAAGTTTTACTTTGAGAAAAAGCCTCCAGATCCCCTTCCCGTAGGAGTATTAACAGTTCATTACAGGGGTTTCAATGAATATATATATATATATATATATATATATATATATATATATATATATATATATATATATATATATATATATATATATATATATATATATATATATATTCATTGTTGCATGGTTTACCCCAGAAATGTTGACCTCAAACTATCTGGGAATAGTTTTCTGTGTTTTGCTACTACTTGGAGTTACTCTTCATTCTTTGTTAATGCTTTATTATACTCTTGGATTAATATGACTCTTCGCTCTGCAAAATCATTGCTAACTGATATTGCTGTTATAATGGATACTTCTTTATGATAATCATCTCGCTTTAGCCATGTTTCAGGGTTTGTGTGTAAAACTGCTGAATCAAGGTTCAATTTCTGAAAATTGGTAATTGTCCGTTATGTTGCAAAATTTTGTCACCCGCAATTGGAAATTGATGTCTTTGGAATTCTAATCCTCTTTGGAGGTGCACATTCAGGTTCTCCACTTCCACCAGCTTCATCTATGATCACAGTGACAATTTTCTGTATAATTTTTATTGACACTTTTTCATCAAACAGTGAGATTGTGCAATTTATCCTTCCGAAAGGTACCAAAGGTGTTGTAAAAGTTTATTTAAAGAAACAGTCCTATCTTTGCATTTATTTTCTCATACAGATTTAAGATATATAGTAGATCAATATCATTCCAAGGAGCTGCCGCAAGCTTGGATGCATCTATTCACATTTTTGCATAAACTTTCACTGCAAATATACAAATCCTCTGAAGTCTAGAGTCTTCTGTTTTGTTAAATGAAATTGGTTCTGAAACATCCATACTTTCAAGGAATATATAACCTTACTCATCCATCTAGCAATATGCATTGGTCCAGGAACATTGAATCGGATACCACCAAGAAAAATAATTACTAACTCAATTAGTTCATGGTAATCTCCCAGCAAATCCTCTTTTTCACGGAGCACTTTCATTGCCCATTCTATAATCATCTTTAATATAGAGTAATATTTTTGCCAGAGTAGCGCACTGTAGTCCAGTGATGAAAATGTTTTGTTCAATATTTTTCCAAACAACTTAAACTTCTTGAATAGGAGAAATTCAGGACCAGAAGAAATACCAAGAACCTCTGAAAACACACTTTAAAGAATCAGTTCCAAGATGTGACGCCTGCATAGATGATATAGTAAATCATTTTGGAGCTTATCTTCAATTAATATGCATGCTCCTTTGTGGCGACCAGTATTTGAAGCCGTTGTGTCAGAAGACATTCCAATGACTTGATCAGTGAGATTCCAATTTTCAATTGCTTTAACTACAGCATTAGCCATATTGACTCCGGTTCCACTTTCTAATTTTGGTACATCCAATACTGTGTTTTGTTCTTTCCCAATATCAGAATTGGAAGCCTATGAACATGTTCTTTTTATGTTAGATCCTGCATCAACTTCCCATCCCAGTGAACTATCAAAGGGTTTCTGATTTTAATTCTTTCTTTAAATGGGTTACTATATGTTTCCTTTGTACCATTCGTTGATGAAGAATAGAAAATCGATTTAAATTTATTTTGCTTTCATCATGGCCTCAAAAAGACAGTTTCGGTTAGAACATATGTGGCGGTCCGATCAGACACCTTCGTTCTATCCAAAGCTGCAGATAAGGAGGACATGATGATGTTGGTTCTGACTCTTTTCACTTTTTTACACTTAGGAGAATTTACCCGACCAACAGCTCCTTGAATATTTTTATCCTCATCATTTGAATCAATTTTGTCGACGATGGATATATATATATATATATATATATATATATATATATATATATATATATATATATATATATATATATATATATATATATATATATATATATATATATATATATATATATTTAATCCAGGTAACT
The DNA here is from genome assembly GCA_009176605.1 of Armadillidium nasatum. Taxonomy (NCBI): domain Eukaryota; kingdom Metazoa; phylum Arthropoda; class Malacostraca; order Isopoda; family Armadillidiidae; genus Armadillidium; species Armadillidium nasatum. The sequence continues at coordinate 88,736 of SEYY01022621.1, read as the reverse complement.
ATAGAAAAATATTTCCCTATATAATCTTTATACTTCTATGGTGAATGTTTACAATTTTGAATAAGGTTTATTACGTTCCAGTAAGAATGTCTGGTTTCTGAGCATTCCTTCTACGGTCGAGAGGGAAAGCGAGTCCTCTAGTAAGGGGCGCACGTACCAGTAAAAAAGGGAGCGTGAGCTGAGTTTAGACCGTCATTAATATAAAACTTTGTGATCCATGTGCATAGACTTTAAAGTCTATGTCCATGTGCAAGATGTTCCTATTAATATAACTTAAAAATACTTTGGCTACGGAATTTTTTCCGAAAATACAAAAAGTCGATGAGGTATAAGCAAAGTAATTAAAACATTCGATTTTAAGGACTACCCTATATATATATATATATATATATATATATATATATATATATATATATATATATATATATATATATATATATATATATATATATATATATATATATATATATGCAGACTATCATTTAAATAAATAAAAATTTCATAAGTTTACAAATCTACAAGTGTTTCCTTATCGGATAAAAATTAATTATAAAAATTACTCTCAGTAGATATAAGTTTTGAGGATGGGTTCATTTTTTATCACAAATTATTCGTATGCAAGCCATTACTTATTAATTACGGTCTTTTGCAATTATACAGTGAAAATATTCTTAAAATGGGAGTCAAAAAACCTCAGTCACCTCTCTCTTTCACTCTCTTTCTATATATATATATATATATATATATATATATATATATATATATATATATATATATATATATATATATATATATATATATATATATATATATATATATATATATATATATATATATATATATATATATATATATATATATATATATATATATATATATATATATATATATATATATATATATATATATATATATATATATATATATATATATATATATATATATATATATATTATCAGTGATGGGCAAATCCTGCAACCTTCGAATTCGAATCATAATCGAGACAGTTTTCGAATTTCTCGAGTCCGAATCGAATCCGAATCCAGCTATAGTTATTGGGTTTCTCAAATCCGAATCCGAGTCCAGCTAATTTTGTAATTTTTCGAATCCGAATCCAGAACCTTCGAATCCGAATCCGAACCTTCGAATCCGAATCCGAATCTGAATCCACTTGCTTGAATATTTCAAATCCAAGTAATTTTAAATTCAACACTATAAATATATATATATATATATATATATATATATATATATATATATATATATATATATATATATATATATATATATATATATATATATATATATATATATATATATATATATATATATATATATATATTAAGGAAGAATATTTTTTATTAAATACATTCCTTTTATTATTTCCAGAACCACAAACTTGTATCACCTCAAACAAAAAAACAGAAAAAAATCGAAGAAATCTACAGATCCCACAGCAGTCAAGAAAAAGAAAACTAGGTATATATATATATATATATATATATATATATATATATATATATATATATATATATATATATATATATATATATTATATATATTATTATTATTATTATTATTATTATTATTATTATTATTATTATTATTATTATTATTATCTAGAACGACGTTTACTGCGTATCAATTAGAAGAGTTAGAAAGAGCGTTCGAAAGAGCTCCGTACCCCGACGTCTTCGCCAGAGAAGATCTTGCTGTCAAATTAAATCTTTCGGAGTCTCGCGTCCAAGTCTGGTTTCAAAACCGGCGGGCGAAGTGGAGGAAAAGAGAACCACCCAGAAAAAACTACATTCCCCCCAGTAAGTCACAACAGGGACCACTACAATAACTATTAATAATAATAATAATAATAATAATAATAATAATAATAATAATAATAATAATAATAATAATAATAATGATGATAATTGTAATAAATTTATTTAATTATTTTACCTATCAACATATCCTGCAAAGCTAGGAAGTTAGTGTCAACTGAAAATATCTTTTACTGCACTATCAACTCATCTTTCATAAATTCCCATACACTCCTTCCCACCTATTCTATCTCCTGCCACTCTTTTCTTTTTCTTCAAGTAAAGAACTCATATATCTCTTAATAAGTCATTCTCCCCATCAACTTTCCATTTTGACCTAACTATTCTTCATCTTTCTAGCTCTGATCTAAATACTATCATGGTAAAATTATTTGAATTCATTTTGCACAAATGTCAAAATTGATTAGATACTCTTTTTCTTGACTTTTCTCCAAAACCTCAATCCTGGCAACACATTTTCAGATTCTCGCATTTCTGAACTTTTCTCTTCTTCCATTTTGGAAACTAACTCTTACATCCTTCATTTCCTCATTCTTGTATTTAGAATCCAAGTTTGACTCTCATTCACAGTTATAGGAACGCTTTCAATTCTCTTCAGCATATTACCTTTTTATTTAAAAATCCCGAAGGTCTTCTGTTACTTTTACTTATTTTATAATTCTATTATTCACTTCTTCCTTAATAATACCACCTTCCCACAGATACATTTCTAAATACTTATACACCAATAACTTCTACAAACATTCCGCTCTAGTTCCACATCCTCATACACCTTACTCTCCGGGTTTCGGTCCACCCTTATCATTTTACTTTTTAAGGATGGATAGTAGGCCCTTTAAAAACTGCATACTCAACTCAAACTTAGCTACCAGCCTCTGATGTAGGTTTTCCTCTGGGTTAGCAATCAATTTAATTTCAGCTGTAATCAATATCATATTTACATCTCTCATACCATTAGATAGACTAGTGAACTTTACCTCACAAACCCTTTGCATTTATTGAGAAGAGTATCCACGAAAATACTGAAAAACCAAAGGGACACAGCCTTGCATTATTTTCACTCTCAATCTAAAGATTTTCTTTTCACTCCTCTTCAATCTAACCAGTACCAACCTGAGATATTTTACTGCCCTAAGTGAAGAATAACCCCCCCACCTCTTCACCCCCCCCCCAGAACTGAGAAAGGATATGATATTATTTTGTGTTTTAATATTAAGCTGTATTATACTCGTAATTTGTTGAGATATCTACTATATCGCAGTTGCAATCAAAAATCTCAATTAAATATTTGAATAACATTTTCAGTAGTTTAACACAGTGGAAAGATTACACCAAATTTTTTTAAAAAAATTTTTTTTTTTTTTTTTTTTTTTTTTTTTTTATTATTTTTATTTTATATATATATTTATATATATTATATATATATATATATATATATATATATATATATATATATATATATATATATATATATATATATATATATATATATATATATATATATATATATATATATATATATTTCAGGCGGAATGGGGTCGACTATAGCAGGTGGCTTCAATTCTTTTAGTACTTTAAACTCTCTTGGTCCATTTAATTCTAGTGATAACTGGAGTTATTCACCTTCTTATGACACAACACATCTTAACCTTCTTGGAACGACAACGTACGGATTTTCTTCCAACCACTCAACTGGTTATAACTATCCTATGCTCTCTCAGACTGTTGGAATGAATGATAACCTTTTCCCTAACGCCATTGCTCCCATGAGAAACAATGAAATGCACAGTGGTCAGACGACTTCAGCAACGTCTAGGGATTACTGTAATAACACTATGAAACCGTACGAATATCTTCAAGATATGAAGAGCGAAGAATTTTTTATAGAGAAGAGAGACTCGACGAGTGCTGCAAATTCGCGACCTAATTCCTCTCCTAAGGAGAGTAAAGACTCTAATTTCATCACACTTCCGTCTTTTTTCAACTGAAGGAAGAGCTTAAGGCGATGCAACGCCAAAGAATGAATGAAAACACCTGCGTTCATCAACCTCAAGCTCTTTCCTTTCCAATTTTGCAACATGATTCCCACATACTTTTAAATGAAGAATTTATCCTAACTGAATTTTCAATGGAACAGAACTACTGATATATATATATATATATATATATATATATATATATATATATATATATATATATATATATATATAATATATATATATATATATATATATATATATATATATATATATATATATATATATATATATATATATATATATATATATTACACGAGGATGTTAAAATTTCATGGATCTCAAAATTTGTCCAAAAAAAAGAGCTCAGTATAAGATCTAAATTCCTATATTATTCCTTTGCATAAACTTAATTTTTCTCTTTAGCAAAAAAAATTGTATTGAATCATGGCAAAATACGTCAAAGTTTAAACTTTTAAACAAGGAATTGATCTGCATTACAAGATAATATAATCAAATAGAAATTCATTGAAGTCTCAAATAATTATAAAATTATATTAAAATTAAAAATATACCTTGGAAAATGAATTTCAAAGGATTTAAAAATTCAAAACCTCCTCCCCTCCCCCACCCAAATAAATAAACACGCATATATCTAAGAAAGAAAGCAAATCAAAGCTTGAAGCTTAATTACCATACAAGTAAAAGTAAAAATGAATTTGCTTTTTTAAATCTGTCAGCTTATCTGAAATTTAAATCAATAAACAACAGAGCCAGTACGGTCACTTTCTTAAAATAGTTTATTAAGTTTGAAAGAGGATATATATATATATATATATATATATATATATATATATATATATATATATATATATATATATATATATATATATATATATATATATATATATATATATATATATATATATATATATATATATATATATATATATATATTGTCGTAAGTGAAAAGAGTGAGGGAGAGCATTAAGCGATTCAGAGATCGCCATATTGGCTACTTGAAAATTTTAAAATTATTTTAATGACTTTTCATGCTGTAATTGATTTTCATGAAAAAGGCTACGAGTCTTTTTTTTAGTCTTCATAAAAAATGGCATCAAAGACTTCGAAAATGTCATTAAAGGGGTCTACTTAAGGGCCTACAATGGTATCATTAAGTACAGGTTACTTTTATAACCTTTATGTTTTATTTTTATATATTTACTTTTTGTACTCTGTGAAAGTCACCAAATCTTTTACTTCCGTTAAAAGAGTAAAAGTTTCAAAAAGCTTAAAGTAGGTACCATAACAACATCTCCTGAAAATGAGAGCAATTCTATTCACTCGGTTGGTAATTCCTTCGGAAAAATGCAAAACCAAACTTTTCTACACTGTTACGACAATAAATGCAATTTACGATCAGAGACTGGGACTGGCACTCTGTTGTTTATCTGGCTGTGTGATTTTCTCCTTCTAGCGTGACAGCTTAGAAAATGTTGTTTAATTTTAATGGCTTATAATTAAAAGCGTTTCCATACCTGCGTTAATTAATAAAGTTTGTATTTATTGCAAAGTTTTAAATATTCATCCAATTTTCATGTTTATATATGACAGAACATCTTGTATTGCAAAAATTATCTAGCCCTTACCTATATATATATATATATATATATATATATATATATATATATATATATATATATATATATATATATATATATATATATATATATATATATATATATATATATATATATATATATATATATATATATATATATATATATATATATATATATTCAAAAGTGCTTTTAAAAAATTACCTTCGTATTTTTAAATGTTTATAGATAATTACTGTTTGTTAATAAATAATATTTTGAAAACAACATTGTATTTATTATTTTCCTATGCATTACAATTATTATCTTTTTCACAAGATTGGTTAATCATACTTGCGTCTCATACCGAGAGTATCTCCACTTTGTAGCTAAAACCATTTTGTGCGAATATTAGTTGGCTATCCAGTGTGAATTCAGTCTCTACTTACTTAATTCACAACATGCACAAATTTATTACATTTTAAACACTTTTTTAAAAATATATAAATCAATGACGAATCATACAGCTACCTCGAAAGCGCTTAAGGTTTGGACTACAAAAAATATCTCTTTACTTCATATTTTTAGCCAAACTTTCAAGTGAAATTAAGGACTTTGCCAGTGAAAATGGCGCATTCGTGAGTTTTTGACTTGTTCTAGTGTACGAACAAAACCTTTCTTATTAATCTTGAACATTTAGGTACTTTTTATTAATTTCCATCTATTGGGAACCACCTTCCTTTTTCTAAAGCTTGTCATCTTTTCTCAACTGAAACTCAGGTGTCTGAGAACTCAACAGCTACTACTACTATTTTCATTATTTCTTATATATTCTACCTAAAGGCAGGAGTTTGTGTTTATTCACAACGTTTTTTAGTACAGTTTTTTCGATTTAGTGATTTCAATGTTCATTATCATCAATTGATGGCTTGGTATATTGTATGATATGCTTAGTTTACTTACTTATGGATTATCTATCCGTTATATTCTTAAACATCAGTTAAAGAAGCTTCCTACTCGAATCCAATGTGTGATCCCCTTGGAGATAAACCCTAGTTAATCTGTCCCCTGCGTTGAATTTCCAGTATTTTTTTCTGTAGCCTGCCCTACATTTCCAAGCAGTGGTGGAGAAAAGGCTCCCGCGGACCCCGCGATGCGGAAGGACCCAGGATTTTTCGGGGCCTCCGATGGAGATCCTTAAGCTGGTATAAAAAGAAATCCTTATAGAGATAAAACAAAGCAGTATATAATATATATATATATATATATATATATATATATATATATATATATATATATATATATATATATATATATATATATATATATATATATATATATATATATATATATATATATATATATATGAGGAAGTCTCATAGAAAATCTTGCTGGGGAGCTCCATGAAAGATCTTGCGGGAGGACCCCAATAACCTCAATGACCACTGTTTCCAAGTTAACCCCTCAAAAGATTTAAATCTTACAAACTTTGGCACAGACTATTCTTGAACTACTTGTCACAATCACAGCAATGTTTTCTTGATCAGAAACTATTTCATAGTTGTTAAACTCCTAAATTGCGTTTCTTATATTCATCTCTGAATTGTACTAAATCTGTCATTTTTAAATTAATGTAAAATCAGTTTTCTATAAAAACAAAATGCAGTAATATCTATATTTTTTTTGACAGTTTTACAACCAATTTGATTTTTATTAATTAAAACTGAACTCTATTCTTAGTCATTTGTCACTAACTAAACTTTATGTACATTAATATCCTATGCCTTACTCATCTGCGCTTAGCATAGCTCTTTCCTAAAAATGTACAAATTTCTACCATCTCTCAACCTAATATTAAAGGGTTTTACTGGCCTTCCCTTGCTTCTGTGATTGTGCCGTTTAATCAATTCCAAACTTTCCTACTTACTGGAAATAATAGGAAAAAAGAACAATAAAATACGAAGCAGCACAAAAGCACAATGACCTATCAAAGAATGTTCAATGTTCAAATAGCATCCCTTAATTCATGCATGCAATGTAAGTTAAAAAAAGAATACTTCACAAATAACAATTACAGTCACTAACAACAGTCACAAATTCCCAATAAAGGCAAATCAAACAATTTTTCACATTAAAGCCACAGTTTTACTGGCAAATCATCATTCTAGATGGGAATATAAAATATATTTATGAATTAACTGTTACTTAAAAGTGACCCTGCTATTGTCAATTGTTTGATATGCAACTGGAGTTGTAGCCAAATATAAGTAGGATATATATATATATATATATATATATATATATATATATATATATATATATATATATATATATATATATATATATATATATATATATATATATATATATATATATATTGTACAGAGATAGACACAGTTCCGTTATTTTTTTACTCCGTTACTAATCGAAATAGTTTTTTGAGTAACCGACTCGTTACTTTTTTTTTCATGTAGCCGTAGAGTACCTAATAACTTCCGTTACATTTTGTTCGATTTTCTTTGATAGCCAATTGACCACCCCTGTCAAGCTAAAAAATCTGTTATATATTATATATATATATATATATATATATATATATATATATATATATATATATATATATATATATATATATATATATATATATATATATATATATATATATATATATATATATATATATATATTCTGTTTTTCTAAGTAAGTCAATTTTATATTTAAATTTGTTTGTATCAGAAATTTTATAAAATTTCTAACAACAAAGATCGCCACTGTGCATCAAAATAATATCGTTTTTAATGTTCAAATTTAATGAAAAACAGAAATATCAGAAAAAATTTGACAACTCACTATTCGGCAACAATACTATTTTTATTTGATTTAAAAACGAAAAAATTAAAAGTTCTTGTTTCGAGAAATTGAGCTCATCACTAATAGAAAGGGAATATTCTACGCTGGCTCTAACTTATTATATTGTAAACTTTATAAAAACTTTGGGAGCTGAAGTATGCTCAGTTTATATTTGCAATTTTGACCTGAAAGAGAAGGGTCTAAATTAGCGTTATAATTAAATAATAAAGGAGACTTACAATGATTCGATTCGAAGAGTGTTGTATTATTACCATAGTAATAGTATTACCATAGTATAATACTTATACTATGGTATTACTTAGTAATTTAGATTAATGTTATAAATTTAGGACAATCAGAAATCCATATTTTTGCCGCCAAAAAAGTAAAATATATTTAAATTGGCTTTGTAAATAACAAAGGCTTATTTTGATAATCACAAATATTTTTATTTTTTTATTTATTTTCTTGATAAACGTTTTACAGGAAAAAACAATAATATCTGTTCAAAAAATTGCTAAATTAACGACGTGGTAACTTAAATGTTTAAAATAGGCAACTTTCTAGGACGAACCGTGGACGAACTTCATTACAAAATAGTCGTTAATTTTGAATTTAAACTCATAAGCAAAAGATGCTTATCCCCGTTTGTCTATGAATCTCCCAATCCATCTGATCTACTGTATATACGTTAGCATATATATTTAAACTGTAGCTGCTTTTTGAAGTTCCCTAATATAGAAATATAATATATTTAAGACGATAGAGGTATATATATTTGAGTTAAACTCAGTTGAAAGAATAGTAAGAAAGAGGTGAATAAGGATTAAAAAAAATAAAAAAAATTTAACGTCTAACCCGTTGACGGTAATTTAAAAAAGTGTTTATTTGAAACCCGGCAGCTTGTTTGTTTAGGTGCCATATCGACACAAAAAAACAAATCAACTTTATAAAACCTATGAAGGAGAATTTTAATATAATTTCTCTAATATAAAAGAAAACTTAAAATATATGAAGTATATACACTAGATAAAATAGTGAAGTATATAAATAGTTTTTATAGCAGCTGAATTTTGCTCAATTTATGTTTAAAAACCTTGACCTGAAGCTGAAAGAGAAGTGTCGAAAGTAGCGTAGCAATTAAATAACTTATGACACTTACTATAATTGGTTTTCGAAGAATGTTGGTTCTCGTAGTTCCTTAATATACTGTTGGGAATTTCAATGGCACTGAAACCCTAGAAAGCGCTTAATGCAGTTATGTGACTGTTATAGCTAATAATAAACCTAATTCTAGTAAATTTAGCCTACATTTAATTAAATAAAATTAATTAAAAACTCACCATTGAAAATGTTCCTCAAATAGTAAAATAAAAAGGGGGAATTTTGGGGATTTAGTGTTTCCAAGGTTAATAACTTGGAATATCTGTTTTTTTTTTTTTTTTTTTTTTTTGTATAAGCTCGTAAGTAAATTTTAAGTAGTAAATTAGGTAAAATTATAGCCTAGTAGGAATATAGCTTCAACTTTTTTTTTTTTGTATAAGCTCGTAAGTAAATTTTAAGTAGTAAATTAGGTAAAATTATAGCCTAGTAGGAATATAGCTTCAACCCAAAGCAAGAACCCTCAAACTCTGCTCAAAAAACCAAGGCCCAGTTAAACAGGAACAGTCAAGTCAAATATAAAATTCAAGTTAAAAGTAATACACTAACTCAACCCGAGCATAATCAAAAAAGTAAATCTAATTCAAATAGCAAAACAAAAATATCAGGATTGAGTACTTCTCTTGCAAAGCTCTAAATATTGTATTAGAAAATCCTTACATTTTGCTTTAGAAGATAAAACTATTTTTGGTTTTTACATTTTGCTTCTTAGTAAAAATAAAACTATGGTTTTTTAAAGTATCAAAATACTCCCTAAAGCTAAATACCCATTTTGAATGACAACACTAAAATGTTGTTGATTACTTTTTAACAAGGTAGAGCACTTCGACTTTTGCTCTAACCACGTTGGTAACCAGATTAAAAATGTAACAGTGCGTTATAAAAATCATATCTCCCTCATCGATGAAAATCTTCCAGAACGTAAAGCATTAACTACTTAATAACCTTTCTTTGTACAGTCGTCAACAGAAGTTCGTTCCTATTAAGCTGAAAATAAATATTTATATAAAATGGAGATCATTTCAGGTTCAGCCAATCACAGTTCAATTAAGCCCCGCTGAATGTTTTTATTTTCTTTTTATTCAAAATAGAGCTTTTAAGAAATGATCTCCATTTTATATAAATATTTATTTCTAGCCTAATAGGAACGAACTTCTGTTGACGACTGTACAATAATTGTTTTTTTAGATATTAGGTTCTAAATTTGACGTCTTGAAACAATTTGGAACTTGACTTTTAGACAGTCTGCTCTATTTTAAATTCGCTTAGTTTGATTTTAATTATTTCATAAAGAGTAGACCTGTTAGGCATTCTATTGGGTTTAAAATTTGACTTTACAAACTGACATTAGACATTTAATTTTAATTTGTAGCTTGAGTTAAGATTTATTGCCCTGGTATTTGAATGGCAATTGTTCTGTTTGAAATGTCCTCTTGTTTATTAAATACCCTCTAATTCAAATATAGCCTTTAACGTTCATAAGGCGAAAATTCATAATTGAGCTTTTAGGAAATCAAGAAAGTTATAGTTTAAGTTTGGCGTTTGAAGATCCTTTAATTTTCGGTGAGTAATTTTTAGATTTTTATTGAATTTAATTATCCTTTTCTTTAGGCTAATATATCTTAGTTTGGTCAGGGCCGGCCCCAGGGTAGGGCGCTCCGGGCGGCCGCCCGGAGCGCAATTATCTAGGGGCGCCAAAATCATGGAAAATGAAAATAAACTGATAAAAAAATTAAGTTACAGGCTTTTATAAAATGCACTAAAAAGTAAAGAATATTTTTTTGAATATATGAAGATTCAGAAATCGATAATATGATCAGAGTCGAGGCTAGCGGATTATTAAATAATTTGAAGCAGTTCAAATTTATATGCTCTGTTGTGATCTGGTACAAAATTTTGAGTCATATTAACCCCATCAGCAAACTTTTGCAAACTGTAAATTTTAATATGTCACAAGCTATTGATATGCTTAGCAACTGCAAACTCTTCTTTGAAAACCTGAGATCAGATGAAGCTTTTGAAAAGCATCATTTTAGAAGCAACCGAGCTTGCTTCGGAGATTGACGTGGAAGCTAATTTTGAAACCACCACACCACGTCATCGTGTCAGAAGCAAAACAAGAACGTTTTTGTATGAGGGCCCGGATAAACCCGTTCAAGACCTCAAACAAAAATATAAAATAGATTTTTTTTTTTCACACTATAGATCAAGCAATAAATGCCTTGGAAACCAGATATAATTTGCTAAATACTCACAGTAATTATTTCAGCTTTTTGTATAATATTTTTGGTCTAAAAAACATGCCCAGAAATGTGCTACTGGCTCATTGCAAAGATTTGGAATTAGTTTTAACTGATGGAAATTCAAGCGATCTTAAAGCCCTGGAACTAGCCGATGAAATAAGCATTGTTTCGTCATTATTAACAAAAAAGGAAACCCCTGTTGAAGTTCTCAAGTTTATCGCTACACTTAAATTCACACCAAACCTCAGCATAGCATTAAGAATCCTACTTACATTGCCAGTCACTGTGGCTTCAGGGGAAAGAAGCTTTTCAAAACTAAAAATAATAAAAAATTATCTCAGAACGATGCAGACGCACAATCGTCTCAATGGATAGGCAATGATAGCTATAGAACACCAAATTAGTGACAAATTAGACTTGAAATCACTGGTTCGTGAGTTTGCCGAAAGAAAAGTTAGAAAAAGGGCATTTTAATTACTTTGGTTAGTTAGAATTTATTTATAACATGGGATATTAGTTTAGTTAGCATTACTACATTTTAATTTCTGTTATTTTGCCTTAAGTGCTAAATTGCTTATCTTGTTATCTGATGATTGAGTTTTTAATAAAACTTTTTTTTTTTTTTCAATGTTTTCTTGACTTTCTGATATGGTCGCATGAGATTTACTTTAAAAAAACGGGGGGGCGCAAAATTAAGGTTTTGCCCGGAGCGCCAAAATGTCTAGGGCCGGCCCTGGTTTGGTTTACCTTACTTTAAAAATAGGACAGACAGTTACAATACTGTCAAATTAAGTCTTTAGGATTTCTATAAAAAATAAATTCCGCATAATTCCTACCCTAAGAATAAAAGTATATATATAATTACTATATAACTACAAGTAATTTAAAATAGTTAAATGGGATAATACAAATCTTACGGAAGACTCTTCAGGCTTTGATAAGTATTTTAGTTAAAAAACGATAAATCATGTTAGTAAAAGCGACTTACACTGTCCACGGAAAAAGCAAGTTGTTAATCCTCGCTTCTAGTGTATATAACGAGAGTCAAAACATGTAAAATGTTGCCATTCTATATAGGATTTTTAAAGTTTAGGGCGTATTTTGATATTTTGAAAACCATAGATAGTTTTATCTACTAGGAAGCAAAATATAAGGATTTTCTAATAATACACATATATATATTTCAGAACGATAGAGGTAAAATAAGAGCTTTATTTGAAAGATTATGGTAAAAAAGTTTAAGGAAATAGAAAAATATCTCAACTCATCCAAGAAATTGACTTGAACTCTCTGTTTTACGATATATAATAAAAATAATTACATTTTAAAATATCTTTTAAAAACCACGCGGTTTTCGCTGAAGCTGTTGAAAATGTTTGAAGTTAAGTGCCTGAATATAGCAGTGTCCAAAGTAGCAGCGTGTTAGTGTTGCCACATTTAAAAAAAATAAAAAAAAAATAAATAAATTTTTTACAGAAACCTAAGAAGGAAGATTCAATAGAATGTCTCCAGTATAAATGAACTTAAAATAAAAAAAAATATGCATAATAGATAAAATAGTGAAAGTATATAAATAGTATAAAAACTCTGGGTTTGAACTTTTACTAAAAGACCTGAAAGAGAAGGGTCGTAATTAGGTTTATAATTAAAAAATAAGAGAAGACTTACTATGAACTTTTTCAAAAGTTTTGTTGCTCTTGAAGTTCTTTCATATACGAATCCCATATAATTAAGAACGTTACGAGTTATATATTTGAGTAGAAGGCAATAAAATGATAGTTAGAAAGATTTGAAAAAAAGAAATATATAACTCATACCTTAAACCTTGATTTTGAGGACTTGTAATAAACAAGCGAAAACCCTTACATTTTAATGACGTCTAGACTTGACCATGAATTTTTAAAAAGTGAGAATGTGTTAGGTGAGAGTTTGTCCTTTCAACAAAAAATGTACAACATCGATACAAAAACAAAACCAACTTTACAAATCCTATCAAGGAGACTTAAAATATAATATATATATATATATATTATATATATATATATAATATAATAATATATATATATATATATATATAATATATATATATATAATATATATACAAACTAGATAAATTAGTGAAAGCATATAAACAGTTTTTATATCCTCCCACTGAAGAGTTGCAATGAGCAGTATCATTGCAATTACTAAAATTAATATAACACTACAAATAAGATAAATTCCTGTGAAGGAATTCATGACACTTGACAGCAGCATGTCTAAGTGGTCTTTCTCTGATTGACATTGTCTGAGGTTGAGTTTTGAGAGATTTAAGCTGAGAAGGTAAATTTATACCTGAAGTTGAAGGCTGAACATCTGGGACAGCACTATTACCATTATCTTGAACTGAATTTAAAGGTGAGGGATCATTTTGATCTGAAGCCTCATTTTCTTGACTGTCTGCAAACTCTGCATTAGATGAATCATGGCAGATTTGATCGTCAGCTTCACCACTGGTTACAGAATGAGTGATAGACAGCTCTAAAGGGTACAGATGGCAAGATTGAATGATGACATGTTTGTCCATCTCCCCTTTTAACCAAAACACTTCTAATCTTATTATCATGACCAACGATAACATCCAAAACTCTGCCCAAAAGCCAGAAGGGTCTTGGCTTATTGGGTGTCTGAATCAAAACGATGTCTCCTACCTTTATTCTGTTGGTCCAATCTGACTGGTAGAGATTTCTACTTGTTTGGCGTAAATTTAATAAATAAGACTCATACCATAATTGCTTAAAGGTTTCTAATACTTTTCCTTGAGTACTTAGAGTTATGGATAGGTCTTGCTGTGAAGGAGGAAGCTGTTTCCATATAGGTAAGGAAACTTCATTGAATATAAGGTTTGAGTTGCCATAAGGCTTTAAAAAGGAGTTTGGAGAAATGATTTCCAATTCATTTTCTGATGACCTATAAGTCAAAGGTCTTGAATTAACAACATTAATAATATTTGAAATAGTTGTTAACAATTGATAGTAAGTTAAGGTTGCTTTACCTATAGTTTTATATAGACATCCCTTAACCACTCGTATCATTCTTTCCCAAACTGAGCCTACCCAACTACTGTACAAAGGAATCTTATAATGTTTGATGTTGTTGATGCGCATATGCTCAGAGAACATGTCTGAAGACAAGGATTCTAACAATATATCTCCTCCTTGTTTGAAAGTTCTGGCATTATCTGAATACAAACTGGAAGGTATGCCATATATATTGGTGAACCGTTGAAAAGAAAGTAAGAATGACTCAGCAGACATATCTGGAAGAACATCAATGTGAATAGCCCGAATATTAAGGCATGTGTAAATTAATAAATACATTTTTCTGAGTTCTTTATTATCATCCTCTACAAAGAGGTGTCCAGTGAAATCTACACCAGTATGATCAAAGGGACGCACGAAATTTACCCTATGGTGAGGAAGGTTTGTCATTTTGGGATATTTAAAAGGGAATGCTATTAAATTTTTTGCAGACGATACATTCAGACAAAACATTTTTCACAGCTTGTCTGGCCTTGGCAATCCAGAAACCATGAGATCTGATAAAATTGATGGTAGCTTGAACACCTAAATGCTGACATCTAGCAATGAAAATCTCTAATTATCAATTTAATGAGGTGGTGGTTCTTGACAAGAAGAACTGGATTTATCACATCATAGTTATACAGCAGAGTTTTAGCTATTCTCCCTCTAGACCTGAGAATGCCATTATCATCAATAAATAAATTGAGTTGGTTAACTATTAATGGAATTTCATCCTTTCTTAGGATTCTTTAGGAATGAGATTTCCTTTGAAAAACATTGCTGCTGCATTTGCTTCAACCAATAGAGTTGGGCTCTTCTATCACTATTTTCATCAAGCCCCTTTACTCCTACTAATGAACTTGAAGATATTAGAAGTTACCCTATAAAGTTTATGTATACTGGAATAATCCTCTAAGGGTAACAATGATTGTGTAACATCCACAGACAAATGACATTGTAAAGTCCTTTCCTTATTGGCCTCCGACAAACATTTAAGTTTACTAACCAGGCCACTGAGACTGATTTTGAAGTATCCAGGATGGACCCTTAAGCCATAATGGCAACTTAGTAAGAAAAGTAGAGGTTGAAACACCTCTGGTAATTAAATCTGCAGGATTTTCAGAAGTATTGATATAAGCGTAGGAAATAGAATACTTTGAACTCTTGTTCTACTTGTTTTTTGATCAAAGAAATTTCCTTGAGTCTGTTGTTTACAAAAACATTTTTATTTTTGGCTCTTCCAGATAATAGCCATGAAAGAACAATTTGAGCATCTACAAAAACTTTTATGTTTTTGAACTGAACATCAGAAAATTCTGATAATATTGACTTAATACATTTAAAAAATAGAAACACAGACAATAATTCTAAAGAGGGCAGAGCCCTTGATTTGAGGGGAGCACTTTGGCCTTAGAAAATATTAAATTTGAACTTTTACCTATGCTATAAACAGCAAAACCATAGCAAGACGTTGATGCATCACAAAATATGAACAAAGAATTTGAAGTTGAAGGTAAAAAAGCACATCTTTCGATTTCAATATTTTTGAGTTCATTTAACTCTGAACAGAGAAGGGACCAAGAGGATAAAACATCTGAAGGGACCTTCTCATCCCAATCTAGACCCAATTGCCATAAATTCCTGATTAACAACCGGCCCTTTAACGTTACAGGCAAAAAAAGATTGAGGGGATCAAAAATCTTTGAAACAGCTGATAACAATAACCTTTTAGTATCTGCTCTTTCATTCACTGAAAAACTTGCCAGTTTTAATTTATCTGAATGAGGATTATAAAGGTAACCCAGCACCTTATCTTCTGCTTCTTGATGCTGTATTATTCTACCATCTTCTTGCATTACACTTCTTAAAGTTTCAGGTTAGACCTATTAATCCCCAAAAAATACCATGATTTGAAAATTTTGAGATATTACTAGAGAACAGCAAATCAGGCACTTAAATTTCTTTTCACCAATTTTCTAGCATGAGCAAATCATAGCAAATGGCCTCCTTTGCAACATTTGTCTGTGATTAGTCTTGTTAGGCCCTAGTGGCTTATAACTGTCTCTAATTCTTATATTCTTATGCTTATGTGGCTATAGTAACTTATATTAGCCAACTCACAACTAAGAAAACCATTCAGCCTGTGGCCTAACAATAATAAAACACATGCGGTAAGCTTAGGCTTTTAAATATAAATATCATAAGATATATAAGGCTTACTTAGGCCTACTGAACCTATTAAAAACCAAAATAACACAATTTCAAAACGAACAGTCAACAATTACAATAAAGCCTATGCAGCGGCCTATATTATGATTAGGATACTCGAAATTGATATAAAATGCAACAATCGCTATAAAAGACAAGAGAAACTGGAAACTTGCAACAAAACCATTCAATAGTAAGTCTAAATTTTTAACCGGATCGTTGAAATATTTGAATATAAATTAATTTTACAAAACTTTTGAAAGTATATAAAAACTCTGGGCTTGAGCTTTTACTAAAAGACCTGAAAGAGAAGGGTCGTAATTAGGTTTATAATTAAAAAATAAGAGAAGACTTACTATGAACTTTTTCAAAAGTTTTGTTGCTCTTGAAGTTATTTCATATACGAATCCCATATAATTAAGAACGTTACGAGTTATATATTTGAGTAGAAGGCAATAAAATGATAGTTAGAAAGATTTGAAAAAAAGAAATATATAACTCATACCTTAAACCTTGATTTTGAGGACTTGTAATAAACAAGCAAAAACTCTTACATTTTAATGACGTGTAGACTTGACCATGATTTTTAAAAAGTGAGAATGATTTAGGTGAGAGTTTGTCCTTTCCAGAAAAATGTGCAACATTGATACAAAAACAAAACCAACTTTACAAACCCCTATCAAGGAGACTTATAATATATATATATATATATATATATATATATATATATATATATATATATATATATATATATATATATATATATATATATATATATATATATATATATATATATATATATATATATATATATATATATATATATATATATATATATATATATATATATATATATATATATATATATATATATATATATATATATATATATATATATTTATATGTGTGTGACGGTCTTGGTGATGAGAACCGGCTTGGAGGCTTTAGAGTTGTGACTAAACAAATTACTCGGTAAATTAACATAGTTCTTAGAAAAGTTTATTACAGTTTATCCGTTACAGGTTATTCTGAAAAGAACAGAACAACAATTTAATATACATATATATGATAAAATAAAATAAAAGATAAACACAAAACATAAGAATTAAACGCACCGATTTTGACTCTCACAGCTCTAAACCCAATCTGATACAGAAGCGAGAAAGGAGACGGATGCGGGCTGCAAAGGTGAGTCAGTGACTCAGTTTATTGGAGCGAAGTGCACTTAACTTAGTCTTGTGCACAACAGAGTTACTCACTATATATATATATATATATATATATATATATATATATATATATATATATATATATATATATATATATATATATATATATATATATATATATATATATATATATATATATATATATATATATATATATATATATATATATATATATATACTAGATAAATTAGTGAAAGCATATAAACAGTTTTTATAATAGTTTTTATAATAACCTAATACCTTCTTGTTCTTATAAATATCATTATGATTTATAATACTTAGTTTTTAACAAAAACTTGTTTCTAGAATTTGACGATAGGATCTGATGATCAAACAATACTTAGAACATAGACTAAATTTAAGCCATTTTCGTTTAAGTCATATGTGCTTAAAAAAGTAAGGAATTCTTGAGTTTGTATTCGTTTTCGTCAAATTAAGCACAAATGACGTCCTTTGTTCTTTCCAAATGTAAGAATTTCCTTAATTATGTAAGGTAGCTTTTTCCCATGCTTACTGAATTAAGCACGTTCTTACGAAAGTGTAAACAATGCCAGATGTCGCAGAGAAACTGTTTTTAATTATTTTCAGAATGAATGTAATGGGAAATTGTGCGTCAACGACTTAAAAAGTTTTTTGATTTTGGTAAAATATTTGTCTGGAATTCATTTTTTCTTCATGCTTGATATATTCTTTTTTAAAAAATCGAATGAAAATGTTTTCACTTTGCGGTGTATAGCACATCTTTCCAAACAGCGTAAACATTCAACGCCAGATGTTGGCGGAAACCATTTTCAATCCCTTATTTTAACAATGGATAATGAAGAAATATTCGTAACGACATATATATATATATATATATATATATATATATATATATATATATATATATATATATATATATATATATATATATATATATATATATATATATATATATATATATATATATATATATATATATATATATATATATATATATATATATATATATATATATATATATATATATATATATATATATATATATATATATATATATATATATCAAAAATTTGTTTAGTATTCAAAATTTTTCCGTTTGATGAATTAAAAACAAACCGAAGGTTTTCACTTTGCTGTAAGGTGGCTTGAAATTGGGATTCCTGATGATATCGATTTCATAAAATCAGTAAAATATTAGTTAAAGATCGGCCGAAAAAGGTTTTGTAGCTAGGCTTGAAGTTAAATAACTGCCTTTTTTTATGAGTTGTTTTCCGAAAACAGGGAAAGAAATCTGAACTTTTTTATTTTTTCTGTTATCCAATAATAATATCCTTTATTCCTTGAACTCCATGTCGCATCTATGTTATTCAATAATAATATCATCTACCTACAAAACTCCATCAGCTGATCGATCATCGTCTGTGAATGATTAAAATGTATGCAATCGTTCAAAATTCGTGCTAAAAATGTGCTTAATTTCGTAAGGACAACGTAAGAAATTTTACAAAAACGAAAACGGCTTTAATTAACTACAAACTTAAAGATGATGCAAACGTTTATCGACTTTTTAACGACAATTTTAGGTATATTAAAGATTTCTCATTTGGCAACGTTGATTCATGTTAACGAGTATTGATAATCTTTAGTTCAGCAAATATTATTTGAAAAACTAAAAAACAATTTAAATTAAAAATTTTTTCTAGAAGCATGTAATTCATAAACTGCACTTTTAAATTTATTTTTTACCACCATTCTTAAAATCCAAGAATTTGTACGTTTAAAATTTTAAACTTGGAATCTTTGAAGAGTCTTCAAAGAGTAAGGAAGTGTTTATTTGTTTTCCAAAGTCCAAAGTGTAGTAAAAATTTTTTTATGCATTTTCTATTTTACCGTGGTTTATATCTCTTTACTGTATAAAAAGTTTGTTGTCTTTAATAATTTGCATACTTTACAATGCTGTAGGAAGGTGTTTTTTTTTTTCTTTCTTCAGGGATTGGAACTCTTGATCATATGACAAATATTAAAAAACAGGTTAGAGACTGTAACAAGCAACATTTACATGAAAGAAGGTAAACTTTAACTAACTACAATAATTCTAGTGTTCATGGGAATATTTTTGTTTCTTAATATATGGAATATACAAAGACAAAGAGTCTGAAATCAATTTTGGTAAATATGCAAGGTTTGTCTCTTACCTGGCATTTATTATTCAAAATATAAATGAAATGTATATTGAAGAAAAATGGTAAATGTATAGTTCCCACTTGTAAATGATTTTTCTTCATATATTGAAACTATGAAGACAAATTTATCAGAAATATTTTTTTTTTTTTTGGTTGAGGTTAGGAAAACTTTCATGTAAACTAAAAATACCAAATATTAAATTAAAAAGTAATAATTACCATGATTTAACAATACATTGTGCTATTTTAATGGCATCATATCATTTGACTTTTCGCTGCCAGGTTGCTGGATCAGTGTCAGAGAGAATTGTACAAAAATTTATAGTTCAGAGTAAAAAAAAAAAAAAAAATTTAAAAAAAGGGTAATTGTAGCATTCACAGTAGTGGATTTTGGTTGCTGAAAATAACGATATACCTATGCGTAGGAATTTGAAACTAACAACATAGCCTATGAATTTCTATTACAACAAGGTTGCTAGATCATTGATGTTACAAAAAATTTGTAAAAAATAAAATTTAATATATATAATATATATATATATATATATATATATATATATATATATATATATATATATATATATATATATATATATATATATATATATATATATATATATATATATATATATATATATATATATATATATATATATATATATATATATATATATATATATATATATATATATATATATATAGTAAGTGATTTGGTCATTAGGCATAGTTAGCAAAGAGTGATGTTTGAGTAGGTTAGGTTTATTTTCTGGCCATTGAAAATCAGAGAAGTATAGATTTTGAACGAGGGAAGTTTAGAAATCAAAGATTTGTGCCAGACCCTACTGAAGGCTTTTGAAATGTCCAGCGTGATAGCAAAAGATTCACCAAAATGACGTAGAGTGGAAGACC